>JABSNV010000908.1:0-123996 GCA_024085815.1 Flaveria linearis
ATGAGTGCTAAGAATCCGGCTTTGTGGCCTCCACCTCTGTGAGCTTCCACTTTTTGCAAACCTTCGATTTCCTCCATGATGAATGCGATGTGTGTGGATTGGGCGGGCGGGAACGGAATGACACGAAAAAGGAGTTTTCTTATGCTGCAGTTTAAGCCTCTAAGAATTTGGTCATGAGACTGTTTGATCTTTCTACTTCCATTACTTTCCAGCTATTTATCTGTTAAAGATGCAATTAGTTAATATAGTATCATCTTTCAAAGGATATAGTACCCTGCAGTAATGAAAAGGATCAAATTTTTATGAAGATCCAACATTTAAAGACATCTTTATGGATAGATTAAGTGAAAATCACCAAATGGGTTTTTTAGAAGTCATTAAATCTTAAATATGCCAACAAATTTCACGTATCTACTTCATTTTTAGCCTTTTAAAACTGCACTTTTTGACACACCCTTCTTTTGTTTATGTTCACGTATCTACTTTATGCTTGTCTGCATTTTATAGATTTCAAGATATCTTTAACAATTCATGAAATAAAATAAATACGCAAATCTATTTGCTTAAACCAAGCCTTTGATCGGACTTCTCACTAAAGAGGACCGGAAATAATGTTGTCACTATGTCATATGCTAAAACATAAACTATTGAGTATTTTCATGATTTTCTCAGGATTCTATACAAAAATGATACTATTGATAATGACTTATTTAAGGATAAATGATTTAAAAATAGGTGATGCTAGCATAACCCCCTTTCTCACACACTTCATGTAGTATTTTTTCACTCAAAAGGGGACACATTCTGTACACAAGAGCAATATGTTTTTCCATTATTTTTTTTTTTTTTTTTTGTGTAGAAAAATTATAAATAGCCATTTTTCTTGTTTTCGAGAGGAAGAGTGCTTGGTAGAAATAATCATCGTTCAACATATATATCAAGAACCGCTAATCTCAAGGAAAATATTTGAAGTAGTATATATACAAAAATATAAAACAAAAACAAATACACAAAGATCGATCTAATAAATTTAATCTCTTTATTTTTTACGTGCAAACACACTTGCTACACTACACATTACCTACTCTACGTTAAAATTCATCACATGTTTATTCTGCTGTTTTAAACTAACAATATTTGATTGAGAAATACTTTACTTTAATACTATAATAATACTATGTTGAATTTTGTTATTCCTTGGTAAATTTAAGTTTTATTTACAACATTTCAAATTATGAGCACAAAGTATGCTCCCAACATAAGAATCAACATTTGCTGTTTCTTCAGTTTCGATCATGAAGACTTTAAGCATAATATTTAGATAAATTCCTCTCTACAACTTGAATCAGATCCCTTCGGCATGATTTTTTAAAACAAAATAAGAAACACATAATGTCCAACATAAATATAGAAACTTACAAAGATCTATTGCTTGTAATGATCGGATTCAGAAAAAGATCAAAATATAATTAAGTATATGATAAAAACATTTAGATTGATCAAAATATAAGCATATGATAAAAAACGAAGTAAATATGCAAGGAACAACACACCTTACTTAAAAGATCACTGGAGTACGAATTAAGTATCACCCTTTCGGGTGATCGACACTTTGAGCGAGTGGAAGGAGATGCTGTAAAAGGATTTATGAGTTTGTGTCAAAGAAAGTCCCTTTATATAGAAAGAAGGCAAGGGAAGATCAGAATTATTGTCGTATACAAAGTGGTTTTAGTACGTGTACGTGATTGTAGTTTGAACACGAGACATGTATTTTAGAGGATGGGTGTATACATCAGTGTTGTTTAAGACGATTGTTATGCATCATTGTAATAGACTGATAGTAATGTTATTATTAAATAACGTATCAGTATTTTTTGAAAAATGGTAAGAAGAAATTAAATATTGTTAAACCAATTGACCAGCTAACTAATAAAAGTAAAACTGAGTTAAAGCTAACTAATAAAAATTGACTGGTAGACGTGAATTACAATTTACAAGTACCGTCTAAAACTTTTAGTTTATTGACAATATGTTGATGTTATTAATTACCCTTAAATGGTAATGGTTTGTAAAATCAACTGCTTTTATTAAATGGAGCTACACTATCATTTAGTTTCAGTATTAAAGATGAACATAAAGTCTGATCGAAATATTGTCTCATAATCATTTTAGTGTGGTGTTTTGCAAACTACAGTATGTTTTAAAAAAATTATTCTGTTGTTATAGTCTAGGCATATATTGTATATATGTTTTGTTATCTTGGCTTGTAATTTGATTTTGTCTTTGCTTCCGCTGACTTTAATAATGAATAAAATTTCCACGGTTCAAAATAAAAAACTAAAACACTTAAATGTGTTAATAAAAAGAATCTGGCATGACAAAACCTTTATGTATATGGATATTATATAACAAATGAGTAATTATGAGTAATATGTGTCATTTTTCTAGAAGTGATCGTACTATTTTCCCATCAAAAGAGTACTAGAGTTATTTAAGCACCCACAACTCTTTCTCTCTGTTCTCTAAATTCAATATAAATAGTATACGAGTCGCTCAAAAAAATAATAATAATATACTATACTCTTTCTTTTATCTAGATTTTCTAAATTAAGATTGTATAATTGATTTAAATAAATTTTATTAAAAATGAACATAGGTAACAAATAACTTTTCAATAAAATCTAAAATTTTCTTAAAAATGATTTTTTTAATAATACAAAATATTTAAACTGATTTTTTTAAATTATAAAAATGAAATCTTCTAAAAACAATGTTTATTAAAAATGAAAAATAATTAAAAATTGGAGTTGCTATTAAACAAGATTTCTATAAAAAAGTAATAAATTTTCACTAATGTTTTAAAGCGAATGTTTCAAAAGAAAACCTTTTTTTATGCGAACTAGCTTTAGTAACTCATTTATTGCACGGGTGAATAAATAAAACTTTTAAAGAGAATAAAATTTTATTAATTATATAACGACATTCTACGCTAAGATATGATTGAAATTACTTATAAATAAAAACTATAAGTAATAAAATAATGATATAACTTTTTAAATAAAAAAATATCAAATACCATAAAAAACCAACATACTTTTAGTTTTTTTCACAAAAGTGTCTCTATAATTTTTGCACGTAAAAACCATCATACACTATGTTTTGTCTGATAAAAGTCACTCTATAATATTTACATTAAAAAAAATCAACATACTTTCTATTTTTCACATAAAAAAACTCAACTCATTTAATTTGTTGTTTGTTTGAGTTATGTAAGCAACTATGTTGGGGGACTTTATGTAAAAAAGTAAAAATTATGTTAGTTTTTTGTGTGCAATATTTGAGTGACTTTTATGTGATAAAACATAAAATGTGATGGTTTTACGTGCAAAAAAATTATAGAGAGATTTTGTTGAAAAAAATTAAAATATGTTGATTTTTTATGGTATTTACCTTTATTAAACTAAACAGTTTGTTTTAAAACAAATCGTATTAAAATTATTTAATTATTATAACTCTTAGTTTAATTATTTTTTATTTATAAATATTTTACTTTTTAAAACACTATTTGTAAATATGTATTTTAAAGAAAGTTTTTGTTTTAGAAAATTTTCTATTCTATAAAAAATATTTCTTTAAAGATGACATTAAAAAAAGATCTTTTTTAATTATTAAAAAGTATTTTTAGTTATTAAGAAATAGGAGAGAGAAGTATTATTAGTAGTTATTAACTATTAAATAGGAGAGAAAAGTATGAAAATTTAATAAGAAGGAATGTGATTTATAATAAGTATTATTAGTAGTTTATTAAAAAGTGATTATTAGTAGTTATTAACTATTAAATAGGAGATAGAAAAAAAAAAAAATTGATGAATTAAAAATGCGGTGTTGCCTCATGTTTCATTAATACTCTATATTAAAAATGGTTAGCATATGTGTATTACACGAGTCAGATTAATAAAATATTAAATAGTTAGTAATGGAAATTTATTAATTATAAAACGATATTTTGATATAAAATATAGATGAAATTACGTATGAGTAATAATATAATTAATAAAACAATGGTATT
The DNA here is from genome assembly GCA_024085815.1 of Flaveria linearis. NCBI lineage: Eukaryota > Viridiplantae > Streptophyta > Magnoliopsida > Asterales > Asteraceae > Flaveria > Flaveria linearis. The sequence continues at coordinate 4,070 of JABSNV010000908.1, forward strand.
ATTGCTTTAAACTTTTTAAACCTTTTCTTATTATTAAAAAATTTAAACATTTTGTTCCAAAACAAAGCGTTTTAAAAAATATCAGTTTTAAAATTTCCTCGTTAACTTCAAATTCTAACTATTTGTTTTATAAAAATGTTATTTTTGAAAATCATCATTTTAGGATATTCATATATTCAAATATGTTTGATGTTTTAGAAAATATTTCCATTTTTAAAAAACTTTATTTTAGTAATTATATTTATAAAATCGTCTCTTTGTTTTTTTTAAACGGCAAATGTGCGACCCCACTTTAAAAGATAGGTGTTATATTATTCAGGCTCACCTATCCGTTTTTCAGCCGTAACCACTCCCCAACATTCTCAGGAAGAAATTCACTGCTAAGAAACTCTCCGGCTCAACTTTAAATATTTTTTGCTCGGAGTGATACTTAAACCCACGACTATCCCATATATACATATCATGGGTAACTCATCTAAACCCTAAACACTTCTTTCTTATTTTATTAAAATGTTTTTTAACCTCAAAAGGAATTAATAATATCATTAGTATTTTATGTAGTTTTTAGAGCAAAATACACGGGTGGTCCTGGGGTTTTTATCAAATTGAGATTTGGTACTTAAGTTTTAAATTTACGAATATAATCTCTAATATTATAGTTATTTTTATTAAAAGTCCCTACTCTGTTAGTTCAATTAGTGATGTTATATTTGTCAAAATAACTATTTTACTTGTAGGGGTTATTAATATACTTATATTTTATTATAATTTTTTCATTATAATTGAATACACAAATAAAAAAAGTTTTTAAAATGTTTTCTTTTAAATGTTTGGTTTAAACTGTTTTTTAAACCTTATGATTTCTAATGTCTTTCTAAAACTTTTGAGTTTAAAGGTATTTAAAAATTTTATTTTTTTAAATCATTAATTCGGACTGTTAAATGTCACTTTAAAATTATTTATTTTCTAAATATTATTTTTTAAATGTTTGTGTATTGATGTTTTTTAAAAAATATAAAAATATGTTAATATTGAATTGTTTTAGAAAGATGTTATAAAAATGATAATTTGTTACAAAACAGATGTTTTGAAAAAGGAATGGTTTGAAAAAAAAATTAGAAAACCAACCAATTTAGAAAACTTTTAAGAAATCCAATGGCTTTAAGAATGACGTTTTAAAAAACAAACAGTTTAAAAACCAAACATTTTATAAAGCATGTTTTCAAAAAGTTTTTTTATTTGCGTATTAAAACATATATTATTAAATAATAAACTTATTAATAATGAAATAATAAAAATAATATAAAAATAAAAAAAATTGGGTAAAAAAATATAAAATAACAAACTTAGGTATCATATATGAAAAAGGGAAAATTGTTAGGGACTATTCAAAAATTTTAAACTTTAAAAATTAAATTCAAAATTTAAACATAACCAAAAGGACAATCAATGTAATTTAAAACATGCAAATTAAAATTAGATGATTTAATTTGTGTCGAGTGCCTCTTAAAAGCTTCAGATAGAGAGTTTTTAATAAAGAGTGATGTTATTCTACAAAGTGCATTTTTGCTATAAAGTGTGAGAAGACATAATGAGGCTAAAAAAGTCACAAAAAAATTAATATCTCACAATCTAAATTGAATTTTAAAAAAGTACTTCGGAGACTCTGTTCCTCTCTTTGTCCCCTTTTCAGAAAAAAAATAAAAAAATAATTTTTTTTTATTTTGTCTTTATATGACACAATGACGTCATTGTGTCTTTTATATTGACACAATGACGTCATTGTGTCTTTTATAATGACACAATGAAGTCATTGTGTCTTTCATAAATGACACAATAAAAAAACATTAATTTTTTTTATTTTTAGTTTTTCATTTATTTTTTCTTAGTGAGGGCGACTAGAGGAACAAAAGCTCCGAATTACTTTTTTGAAATTCGATTTAAATTGTGAGATATAATTTTTTTGTGTCTTTTTTTTGATTTATTGTGTCTTCTCACACTTTGTAGCAAAAATACACTTTGTATTTGAATCTTTTTCTTTAATAAATGATATAATGGTTTTATTACTAGAATATTTACCTATATCAATTGTAATTATTTCTTATTTTAAATATTTTGTTTTAATTCTCACATACTCATTACTAACTATTGAATATTTTCTTATTTCATAGGGTGTGATACACAAATTTGTAACCCAGTTATATTACATAAACAAAATATGAAAACCTTTTTATAATAAGACTATCTCCATTCCAATACTGGAATCTTCATGGACGGTGGCTAACTTCCCCATTCGCTGGACCAGATGACTCTTTTTATGTTATCCGTATTTCTTGAAACGTTAGGTTTTTATGTATCTTTCAACAGTACATCATATTTAAAGTCTTTATTAATCCGTTTGACTTATTAAACTTCTTTTTTAAACATTTAGGCTTACTTAAACGTCTTTTTTTAAACCATTTATTTTATTTAAAATGTTTAGCATATTTTAATGTTTTTAACTTTTCGTTTTTTAAAGCCTATTTAACCCTTTTTTAAGCTTACTGGTTTTAAAAAAATCATTTAAAAGTTAGCAGTTAAAAAAAAAGTATAATAAGTTAAACGGTTTTAAAAGTCATTTAAATTTAATGCTTAAATAAGCCGAACGGTTTTACAAAAACTACGTTCATTAAAACAGGTTAATAAAGACGTTTGAAAATTTCGAACCAGTAAAAAGAACTTTAAAATAAGATGAACAAATTAAATAAAAAACAGTTAAAAAGACGTTTAAGTAAGCCTAAAGATTTAGAAAATAACATTAATAAGTCGAGCGGCTTAAAAAAGTTCCTTATATAATTGAAAGTTTAAAAAAATACATTAACAAAATCGAACGGTTTAAAAAAGACTTTAAAATGTTTTTTAAGTGTTTAAAACCATTTGGTTTTTAAACAATTGGTTTTAAAATTATTTTTTAAAAGGTTGGCTTTTTAAACAAATTTTTAAAATCTTTCATCTTAAACCGTTTGGCTTTAAATTCTTTTGGCTTTTTAAACTTACTTTTTATAATGGTTCCGCTTTTTAAACTTATTTTTAATCCTTTGCCTTACTTAAATGTCTTTTAAAATATTTACGTTTTCAAATGTTTTATTTTAATGACTTTTTAAACCGTTCACTTAATTAAACTTCTTTCTAAATTTGTTTGCCTTTTTAAACGTCTTTTTAATGTCGATTGATTATTCAAACGCAACAAACGACTTAAAAAAGTTTAAATAAACTAAACACAAGTAATTTCAACATTGCAGAAGCCCTAATTGTAATAATCAAAACCCAAGTTAATCCTAAAAAATACAAATGACATAAAAGTAGAAACCACTTTCAAGTCAATTTGAATAGAAGACGATAAAAAATGAGAAAAAAAGATGTTTTAATAAATGAATGGTTTAAAAAGGAAGTTTTTTTTAATATAATAATCGTAAAAAGACGTTCAAATAAAAGAACGTCATAAAATTACGTTTAAACGAGCCGAATGGTTAAAAAACATGTATAAATAAAATAAAAATTTTAAAAATCCGCTTACTAGAATTGAACGATTAAAAAAATACGTTTAAATAAAATAACAGTTAAAATGAATTTTACGGTTTAAATAAAAAATAGATTAAAAGAACGTTTAAGTAAGCCTAACAGTTTAAATCATAAGTTTAATAAGTCAAATGGTTTTAAATTTTCTATTAAATAAGATGAATGATTTAAATACGTTTGAAACCGCACGGTTTAAAAAAAATTAAAAAAATCTTGAAAAATAATAATAAAAACATTTCGTGTGTGTGTATATATATGTGTGTGTGTGTATGTGTGTGTGTGTATGAGCGTAAATTATGTTTTTTATACTTGGGGTTATTAAAAATAATCATTTCAATCCAAGGGCATTTTGATCATTTTATTAAAAACTAGAGTTAATCTCGGTTTTGGTCCCTGTGTTTTGTAAATTGACTCCACTTGAGTACCAACGTTTATTTTGTCTCCATTTGAGTACCAAATTTTAAAAAAGTTGTCTGTTTCAGTCCAAAATTCGAACGGTGTTAATATTTTCTGTTAGATTTTTTTAAAAAGACCAAAATACCTCTAAGGACTATAAAAATATCACCATCTCCACCACACACCACACACCACATACCACCACCACCACCACACACCACCGCCACCACACACCGCCGCCGGACCTTCCACCACCACCACCACCACCGTCACCACCACCGTCGCCACCACCACCACCACCTCAAACCCCCACCACAAGTCTCCCTCACAACTCCACCACCCCTAACCTCTCAAACAAACCCCACCACCACCGGAGCCATCATCATCGGCGCCGGTCTCTCCGGCCTAGCCGTCGCCATCCGCCTCCACTCCCACAACATCCCCTTCCTCCTCCTCGAAGCCTTCGATGTCGTCGGCGGCCGCGTCCGCACTGACTCCGTCGACGGGTTCCTCCTCGACCGCGGCTTCCAGATCTTCATCACCGGCTACCCCGAAGCCACAAAGCTACTCGATTACCAAACCCTAAAACTTCAAAAAGTTCTACTCCGGTGCTAAAGTCTACTACAACGGTGAGTTCCACACCGTCGCCGACCCGTTACGTCATTTTTCCGACGTTGTTCAATCTCTAACGAATCCAATTGGATCAATTGTTGATAAATCTCTCATCGGTTTGACGAGAGTTAGGCTTTTGACTCAATCCGATGATGAAATACTCTCTGATGAAGAAACCTCCACTATCGATCTCCTTAAACGAACCGGCTTCTCCGATTCAATCGTCGATCGGTTCTTCCGACCGTTTTTCGCCGTTAGGTGGAGTGTGCCGATGGTGGTGTGTGGTGGCGGTGGTGTGTGGTGGCGGTGGTGTGTGGTGGTGGTGGTATGTGGTGTGTGGTGAAGATGGTGATATTTTTATAGCCCTTAGGGGTATTTTGATCTTTTTAAAAAAATCTAACAGAAAATGTTAACACCGTTCGAAATTTGGACTGAAACAGACAACTTTTTTAAAATTTGGTACTCAAATGGAGACAAAATAAGCGTTGGTACTCAAGTGGAGTCAATTTGCAAAACACAGGGACCAAAACCAAGATTAACTCTAAAAACTAACTGAAAAATCTCTCTCTCTTAGTGTATTGAATTGAAAGAGTTATAAATACAAGCCATGAAACTTGATTTGTTAGAAAATACTTTTTTGGACTCAAATGGTTAAAATGACTAAATCATAAAAACCAAAATAGTAATTTACTCTTTAAATTATAAAAGCAATTAAAAACAATTAGATACATATAAACTTTCATATACTTCAATTTCCAAATTTCAATTTTTTTTCCAAAATGGAATCCAAAAATTTGGATATCCTAAAGTTCAGATATCCAGATTTTCGGATAATACCAGTGTGGAATGTCCGGTCATTCATTCATATTGGATTCGAATATTTTGCACACTTTAATACCAATCTCAGGTTCGAAGGTCTCAGGTTCGATCCGTGGAAACGGCCTCCCCACAAAATGTGGGGGAAAGACCGCGTACATCTTCCCCTAAATGGGACGGACCCTCCCTGGACCCTGCGAAAACGCGGGAGCTCTTTGCAGCACCAGGTACGCCCTTTTTACTTTAATACCAATCTCATGTTTGTATTAAAATGATAAAAATAAAAAAATAAAAAATAAAAAAATAAAAAATAAAAAAAGTCAAAGGGTTTGGGAATCCTTCATGAATTACTATCTCAGGGTTTACAGCAATAACTTGGCAAAGGTGAACCCCTAGATCCGGCATCATCCCACTTGAAAATAAACATGTTCCTAAATTCTACCTGTTAGGCTGTTACAATACTCACCCTTACCTTAGAGTCCACACATTTTGCCACCCCCATCCAATCTCATGAAAAAAACAACAAACGCGACGATGGTATCAAAACTTTAGAATAACAAAGAACAAATGTCCACTTTATCAGGAGGGTGATCTGAATTTGAACCAAAGATGCAGATTTGGATCCTCACAAGTCTAGATTAGACGCATGACATGAAGATGAACATGAAAACTGGTTTATGCCCTGCTAAAACAATGGCAAGGTTCGGCATTGGTTTTCCAGAACTCTAGCTCTATGCCTTTTCTTAAATATGTCTTGCCTGAATTTCTTGGTCTCTCTCTGAATATCCATAAATGGCTTCTTCTCTATTCGTTCCTTCTCGCTTTCTATCATCTTTTGCCGCAGTGCCACTGCCAATGCCGCCCTTCATCCTCCTCCTGCTGTCGTTTTACCTCTTCCTGCATGTCACTCACATTTTTTAACCAACTATAATCTTAAAATATGCTAAACAAAGACCTTACAAGAATGAACTACAAGATGATCAAAAAAGTTGGTTTTGTTTCATAAAACTAGAATTTATAAATGTTATAAAAAATTATTCAGATTTTTATGGGGGACCTGGAGATCGGAAATGAGACCGTCTAGTGATTTGATTTTCCTATGAGGCCAACGGGGAATGCCAAACTCACGGCATTTTTTCTTGAGAACTGTGAGTCCAACTTTCAAGTTTTTTGATGCTTCGATAATGGGAACATCAAAGTATTTGCTAGATCTTCTAAACCGAGGCTAGCTATGTCTTTGGTTGCTGCCCTCTTTTTTTTCTTCCAAGAAGCATCTGTATAATCACACAGTTGGATTAGAAACAGAGTTAACTATGGTTAGACAGTTAAATTACATTCCACAATGCAAGTAAAAGTTTAGACCTAAGTTGTGCTGTACTGCTGTAAACAGGTAACGTTTTAATAAAAACTAACTATAGTCAACATGTTTCAGAATATTAAAATAGCATGTATAAGAAAAAGATGTTCAATCACAAGACAATATGTTGTGAAATCAAACCTGTGACACTTTGATCACTTTCTTCATTTTCTGATGACCCGTAAGGAAGAGAGTTAAGATCAACATAAGGCATGTGACGACCCTTATACCAATTGTTTTTGTCTTCTTTCCATTTACTAGTTTCCTCGGATTCACTGTTACATTGTTCAATCTTTCTAACTTCACAGCTCAACTGAGTAATTGTTTGGATGTCATTAGTCAAAGATGGGATTGCTTTCATCTTGGGATTCCTGATAATCACAAATCATGATATGATGAAGGGTATAACAGTAGCATAACATTAAAAAGCATATGCTTTTCTGCATGAACTGAATTTAGCTTGTATTCAAGTAATCATTCTACTGACGTCACATGTTTTCTGTAATTAAAGATGATTGCAGCTTACATATATCCAAAGGTTATTGCACCTTGATAAGATCGAGACCAGATACCTTTTTCATAGCTTCACACTGACTATTATTTGTAATAGGATAGGAATTAAGGTTTCAAGTAAACATATTATGAAGTTGCAAAACATGTAGCTTGGACATGAGATTAACATTCACAGAGTATTTGAGAATTAGTTTTAAACTATTTAAGGAGAAAAACTTAAAGAGTTAGATGGTGTACAACAGTACAAGAAAACTTTGAATAAGTACATGGTTTCATTTCTTCTCAAACATATTATATATATTATTGCAACACATGTGGCAACAAGCAATCAGCAAGACGCTTTTACACCTAATTATGTAGCAACTAGCAATCAGCAAGACACTTAAAACATAAACTGTTTGAATCACCCATGACCCATCTATGATCTTTGGTAAAATCACCTGGTGCTATAATCAACATTAGTTCCACTTTCGTAGTTTCATATTGTTGATAATAATCTTGTTTGTATGTTTAAAACCCCAAACTTTGCGCTGACTGGCATCACTTTTCCATAAGAATCACCAACATAAGGTTTTGGGAGACGCTAAATACATTTAATTGTTAACATCAAACTTAATCACAATTCACACATGTAAAATACATTGACACAACTGATCCAGAATGATCTAACCAGTACACACACTCGAAACAATTCTTTATAAAGATTGAAACTTTCTTTCTGAAATAGTCAACATATTATTATACTGAACAAGAACCAACACCAGAACCATACAATTAACAAAAACAAAATCTTTCTAACCATGCTGACTAAGCTAACAAATAAGAACAACACAGAAAACTACAGATTGAAACACCAAGATTCTCAAACACTAAAAACGATCAAAGATCATAATCCGAGGCATCGCGGTAATCTACGCTCACTCTCTGATTATATCAAACCCTGCTATTTCCATAACTCAAAACATTACATAAGTATTTTGGTAGTAATATCCACTGTAATTAACAATTACTACTGTCTTTCTTATAATCTACACAAATGTTTACCAAATATAAAGTAATAAGTTGTGACTAATAACAGCACAAATGAATTCACCTTGAAACTGTAAGAACAGTTGGAAGTCGATCAATATCAGCAGAAGACCAACAATAAGCATCAAAAACAAAAATGCAGAGCCACACACCATTCACAAGCCCTTCGAAATACGACGAAACGTCAAACTTTTCAACAGTAAACACTTTACACAAACCAATCTCCTCTTCATACTCAGTCTCCTTACGAAACACAAATCCCCTCTCCACCTCCACTTCTTCCCCAATCCCCTCCGATCCGTACAAATGCACCGTCCTAATCAGCTCTGCAATCAACAAATTCAACATCGATTACATCAAATTACAGAACAAATCATCCAATTAACGCAGAAAGTTTCAATTTTGGTTCAAGGGTTTGAAAATTGAAACTGCATTCAGCATCGGGTGACGAGAAAGTTACGATTTTGGCGATTTTTAGCGTCTCAAGATGCAAGAAAGTACGAAATGTGAGGTGAAGATGAAGATGAAGGTTGTGGGTACCAATGGTGAGAATCAGATGATCAAATGATTGTTTTGAAGATATGAATGTTGGGCTTACCTGGGGTGATGAGGTTGCGGAAGACGACGAGAGCTTTGAGGGATGAAGAATGGTGAATGGTGGACGCCATTGGAGAGATGATAGTGAAGGTGTATGTAATGATGATGATGATGATGATAATAATATGTTCATGAGGGTTTTGTTGTGAGGGTGTGGAAGAAGGGGTTTTGCTTTTGCATGAGGTGAGTTTTGTGAATCACTTGGAGAAGATGAGAGAGAAACACACACTCTGTTTCAGCTTTTAAATGTGTGTGATTTCCATTGCTATCGTTTTGTGACAGTGTGATCAATGGGTTTGTTTTGCTTTCAACTCCTTGTATTTCTCTGATGTTGTCAAATAGTAGCTCTTTTTTTAGAAAAGGTAATCCTTGTGCTTTAAAATTTTACCTTGCACTTTTATGAAAGTCTATTTTCATGACTTAATCGTATGATAGCAACTTTATCTGTAGTTTCAAGACTAGTTACTTTTTGAATTTTTAAAAGAATGCCATGCATACTTTTAGTGGTAATTGGGATTGAAAGGTAAACTTTGAAACATCTTAGATAGTATGTAGAACTCTTTATTTCCCATAAATGATAAATGATTTTAATAAGCGATTTTAATCATTTTTAATTGTTTATATGTTGTGTAAAACACAACAAATAAGTAATTGGTCGTGTCATTTTAGTTGTAGTTTTGTGTTAAGAGACAAAAAAAATATATATTAAGTAAACCTAAGTTTAAACATGATAAGTACCAATTTAGATTGATATGATTTAGAAGTTAGTATAAATTTAAAAAGTAGAGTTTTCTCTCTCTCTCTCTCTTCCAACGTGCTCTCTCTCTCTCTCTTCCAACGTTCAACAAAGTTCACCGGCGACCTCCGCCGACCCACACCTCGCCGGCGACCTCAGCCGACGAAACCCCACCGGCGACCACACCGACCGGCGACCAAAACCCCACCGACCGGCGGACCAAACCCCAAACGACCGGCGACCGACCCTCTCTCTCTATCTCGCCTAGGTAAGTAACCCACCTCAAAGACCCACCGCCGACCTCCTCACCGCCGGAAGCTTCATCTCCAGCCAACCACAAGTTCTACTCACCACCGCCTAGCCCCACCTTCACCTACCCGACATCTACCCACAGCCGACCACCCCTCCACCGCCTACCCGAACACCTCCGCTAGCACCCACCGCCCTCACACTGCCTCACCGCCCTACCCGCACCAGCCACCCCCCATCCCATCGCACCCACCTACCACAACCATCACAGTCACCAGCAACGCCCAATCCCATCGCCCCTCCCCACAGCAGCAGCCTCCACAAACTGGTCATCGGGGCCTAATCGAAGAACCTTAACCTGGGTGTACTTTTGGTGAGATCCTTTCATCTCGGCTTCCCATATTTGCTTTTAGTCTTGTTTATTTTTATCTTCTCGTTTAGACTGCTTGGCTGGGTTAGGGGTACCAGCATCTGCTTTTAACAGGGAGAGTCATCCCCTATTTCTGTGTGAATTCTGCTTGCTTGTGATTTGTTGTTTTTCTGTGTTGTCCGTTTTTTTTTATTTCTTGGTGGTTTTAGTAGACTCTGTCTGGTATAATAGATAGTAGGAGCCATTATGCTGTCCCGAGATCATGTTCGATGAGGAGAGGTGCGAAGACATGGAATAAGGTTTGTAGATTAAGAGTGGCATCGTGGAATGTAGGAACCTTAACTAGTAAGTTACTAGAGTTAATTGATGTGCTGAAGAAACGTAGGGTCCACATAGCATGACTGCAGGAGACTAGATGGTGAGGTGGGAGAACAAAAGAGTGCAATAGTTATAAACTATGGTATTCAGGGTCTGATGAAGCTAAAAACGGAGTAGGTTTTCTAGTTGCTAAGGAACTCCAAGATAATGTAGTGGAGGTGAGAAGATACAATGATAGAATTATGTTGTTAAGAATAGTAATAGGAGATGAGGTAGTGACGGTAGCTAGTACGTATGCACCACATGTTGGACTAGGGGAAACGGAAAGAAAAACGTTTTGGGAGAGTTTAGACCACGTTATAGCTGACATACCTAGAGAAGAAAAGTTATACATAGGAGGAGATTTTAATGGACATATCGGAAGGGATAATGAGCATTTCCAACTGGTGCATGGAGGATACGGGTATGGTCTTAGGAATGACGGCGGTAGGGAGCTTCTTGAATTTGCAGTAGCGCATGACTTAGGCATCATAAACTCGTTCTTTAAGAAAAGAAACTCGCATCTAATCACGTTTAGCAGCGGCGGGAGACACACGCAGATAGATTATTTATTGATGAGGAGAGAAGATCATAGCTCGTGGAAAGACTGTAAAGCAATCCCGGGAGAGACGGTTGTGACGCAACACCATATGTTGGTGGCGGATATACGCGTCAAGAGGCCAATTGCCCAACGGAACAGGAGAATTACACCCAAGATCAGATGGGGTCAGCTCAAAGACGAAAAGATTACCATTTTTAGAGATAAAGTCATACCAATGAACCAAACTGGGCCACAGGAAGACGCAAACCAAAAGTGGGAGGTTATGGCAACTAGGCTCATACAAGCAGCTAAAGAAACGCTTGGAGTTACAACAAAAAGGACAGTTGGTCATCAGGAATCATGGTGGTGGAACGAAATTGTACAGGAGAAGATACGTATCAAACAACAAAGTTTTAGAGAGCTCATACGATGTAACAGTGAGGAAGAACACGCAGAGCTAAAACAAAAGTACAAGGAGGCTAAGAGACAAGCGAAAAAATCGGTGTCAGAGGCAAAGAACACGGCATATGAAATGATGTATAAGCGATTAGAGACGAAAGAAGAAGAGCATGACATGTTTAAGATAGCCAAGGCAAGAGAAAGAAGAAGACAGGACCTAAGAATGGTCAAGTTCATAAAGGCTGCGGATGGAAAGGTTTTGGTGAACGAGAAAGATATCAAGGTGCGATGAAAAACTTACTTCGATAACCTATATAACATAAGGTATCCAAATCAACAAACTGAGATAGATAGAACAACCCAAACAACGTAACAAAACCAATGCTATTGTAGAAGCATCACAGTTGACAAAGTTAAAAGAGCTATGAAGAAAATGGGAAGGGCTAAAGCGGTGGGGCCAGACAACATACCGATTGAGGTGTGGAAATGCCTGGGTGATGAAGGTCTCCAATGGCTAACAGATCTATTTAACACTATCTTTAAGACATGGAAGATGCCAGACCAGTGGAGAACCAGTGTCATAGTCCCCATATATAAGAAAAAAGGAGATATCCAAGGATGCGAAAACTACAGGGGAATAAAGCTACTGAGTCACACGATGAAACTATGGGAAAGAGTTATTGACACGAGAATTAGACGGGAAACCCAGATAGCAATAAACCAATTTGGATTTATGCCAGGACGCTCTACAATAGAAGCCATACACGTCATAAGACGGATAATGGAGAAATATAGAGAAAAGAAAAGGGACCTCCATATGGTATTCATCGACCTAGAAAAGGCCTATGACAGTGTACCGAGACAACTAATTTGGGAAAGTCTACGACATAGAGGGGTACCAGAGAGGTATATCAAATTAATTAAGGATATGTATGACGGGGAAAAAACATATGTGCGAGCACCGGTAGGAGACACAGACTCATTCTCAGTGGAAGTGGGACTCCACCAAGGATCGATATTGAGCCCATTTCTCTTCGCACTAGTGTTGGATGAGATGACTAAGTCAATACAACAGTCAGTCCCGTGGTGCATGCTCTTCGCGGATGATATTGTCTTAATATCAGAATCTAAAATGATGCTTAACGACAAGCTAGAGCAGTGGAGAGCAGCGCTAGAGAGCAGAGGATTAACGATAAGTCGCTCTAAGACGGAATACATGCATTGTAATTTTGGTGGCGACGAGGAAGAGGACACCCAAATCAGTATCCAGGGCATGTCGGTCCCACGGACATCTACGTTCAAATACCTGGGCTCGTACCTGCAGGAGGACGGAGAGATACATAGCGATGTAGCTCACCGTGTCCAAGCAGGATGGTGCAAGTGGAGAGCAGCATCAGGGATCCTATGTGATAAGAGGTTTCCAGCAAAACTTAAGGGAAAACTATACAGAGTGGCGGTACGCCCAGCTATGCTATATGGAACAGACTGCTGGGCCATAAAGAAATCGCACGAGAAACAAATAGAGGTTGCGGAAATGCGAATGCTAAGGTGGATGTGTGGCCATACAAGACTGGATCGGATAAGAAACGAAGTGTTTCGACAGAAGTTAGAAGTGGCTTCTATTGCAGATAAAATACAAGAGGAAAGATTAAGATGGTATGGACATGTCAAGAGGAGACCAATGGCAGCACCGGTCAGAGCAGTGGAGAACATCATCATAGAGGGTAGGAAGAGTAGAGGACGACCTAGGTTGACTTGGGAAGAGAGAATTAGGCGAGAGTGGAGAACATCATCATAGAGGGTAGGAAGAGTAGAGGACGACCTAGGTTGACTTGGGAAGAGAGAATTAGGCGAGATATGGAACACTTGCACCTCTCTGAGCACATGATTGATAATAGGAGTGAGTGGAGACGTAGAATTAAAATTAAGGACTTTTAGTGGTTTCTGTAGCTAGGAAAGGACTTTGTTTACTTGTTACGGGGCCTGATGTGTATGTAGTACGCTTGGACCTTTTTAGGGGAAACTTGCTGCTTTCCTGATGCATGCTTGCTCATTTTATACTTCCTTTTGGTGATATTTTAATGTTTGTTGTATGATGTGTGCTGTACCATGTACCATATATCATATATCGTACGTTTGATTATATGTTGATTCGCTAGCGTTATAACTTTTGTATCGAGCCAGGGTCTCTTTGGAAGCGGTCTCTCTACCTATCTGGATAGAGGAAAGACTTGCCACCACCTACCCCTCCCAGACCCTGCTCTTGAGTGGGATATACTGGGTTTGTTTGTTTGTTTGTTTGTTTATAAATTTAAAAAGTAATTTGGCATATGATGAAGGTAATTTATTGGTTTATATAAATGTTTCGTAAGTCCTACTTGATGTTAGTGGTTGTTTAACAATCATATTTTTTCTCTCATCATTTTCTTTCAAACTTATACCCACTTAAAAAAAATAAAATAAAAAATATAATATTTTATTTGAATGTGCAACCAATTACTATTTTATTAATGTGGGAGGTTGTTACAGACCAAACGGAAGAACTCAAGCCAAAAGACTAGTCTGATGGGTGAGGGAACCCATTTGGCCTATAAATCCCACATCAATTGCCCATACAACCGATGTGGGACAAGTCCCATACCTTACAATGGTTTCGGTCCATAACATTCGCCCCTCCTTAAGGACCAACGTCCTCGTTGGTCACAACCATGTTGGTCACGGCTGGCTCTCTCCAGGCCACCACTCCGTGGGCCACCACTCCAAGGTTGGCTCTGATACCACTGTTATCGACCAAACGGAAGAACTCAACCCAAAAGACTAGTCTAATGGGTGAGAGAACCCATTTGGCCTATAAATCACACATCAATTGCCCATACAACCGATGTGTGACAAGTCCCATACCTTACAATGGTTTCGGTCCATAACAGATGATATTTTGTACTTTGAAAACGTTGCAACAACGAGGTTGTTGTAGCATGGAATGTGTGATGCTTAGTGTTCAATACTGGAATGGAAGCCTTCTACACAAATCATTGTTAGTCTCATCTTGTGTAAGCATTTTCTAACCCGACTCTAGCGTTAGAGTAAGTAATGTGTCTAGCTTGAGTAAGCCGACAACAATGAATGAGAGTTAATGTGAGTAAGTTAGGGTAGTTAATGTGTTTACTTGGAGCCTTTCTTATTTATAATCTTAGTTGGAGGATATATGACCACTATTGTTGTAAGCAAGAATGATATCTGGTTTATTCAGTAAATAACTTAATAAAGATAATATATCAAGTATAAAATAAGACTATCGTGCCCTCAAAAAAAGTTTTAGTTTTATAAATAAAAGTCTAATAATTTATAAAAAATAATACATTCTATAAAAACATAAATAATCATTACCCATTACCCATTACCAAATAACATAAAAACCTAACATACCAATTACCCAACCTAATACAATAATAAGTCGAAAAATAAAAATTATATATATACTAATTATTTGTATGCATTTTAAATTGTATTATGTGCTTTATGGGTACCCACTTTTTTTTAATCTTTAACCATTTTATTTTAACCCTATACTTTTATATTTTTTATAATTTAGCCTCAATATTTTTTTACTTTCAACTTTGATCCTTTATACGTTTCAAATTTTATAAATTTTTCGTTTCGGTCTAAATTTTATGAGTCACACCGTAACGTGCGTGTGGGGTTCAACGTTTTTCACTTATTTTTCCTAATTTAATGGTCACGTCATAACACGTTGGTCCTAGATTAATTAACTTATTGTTTTTTTTTGCTTGCGTAAGTGTATGGTTCAATGTTTTTACATCTACTTTTCATTCGATTTATTTATTTTTCCATTTTATTAGTTTCTTCAGTGTTGTTGATCATTGGCGGTGGTCTACAATTAATATTACTTGGAGTTTTACACCTTACGTTGCAACGCGAGTGAACTTAATACTAGTATATAACATAACAAAACAATACCTTTTTTCAATCGTCATACACATTTTATTTAGTTTTTTATCCAAAAAAGGAAAAAGAAGAAAGAAAAAATGAAATAATCAATGTTTTTGTTGTTTCTTGTTTAAAAACCTTGACAATTTGTATCGAAACTTAAAAAATGTTGTTAGAACGATGACAGTATGGCTCATATTTAAATGTGAAGAGTACATGAATCTACTATAAATGTTCTTATATGGTTATTTGTTTATCACGGATATTTTATATTTAATTTAATGATTTTAGTTATTGTTTAAACTTAAAATTTAGAAACCATAAATCGTTTTGCTATGAAAAGAAAGCATCAAAAGATGAAAACACGTACGGAACATTATAAAATGTAAGTTGTTTTTTACAATGCAATTTAATTACGTCTATTCCGACCCGATCTGACTTGACCCGATCGCACAACCCAAAATTTTTTATATTGTTTCGCTAAAAGCTAATTATTAAAAATTAGTGACCCCGTAGTAAATAATACCTGGTTCCGTTACTGCATGTTCGGTAAAAAAAATTTACGTTACCCCTGAACTTGTCTTCTAGATCGTCACTGAAACTTCATGTAATTTTTTCTCCAATGAATTGGTTTAATAACCTTACATTGTTTTGTACTTGGTGCATATTTTGTTATTTAGTTGAAGGTCTCACCTTGTCGGTTTTTATTCGGTAAAGTTTTTGTCTTCAAAATTTAAAGAGTGAATGAAAACTAAATTAAACATTTGAATGCATTGTATTTTTTCATTGTACATATTTAAATAAGAACATGGTTGAACAAATTATAATTACCAAAAATTCATACAACTCCACAATGCAAGTAGGAACGTTGAAGAAAAGTATTTTCTCAATATTTTTACTTAGTTGTTTTTAACGAACACTACTAGAAAATAAACTTTTAATGACACACGAATTATAACATGCACTGGTTTTATGACACGGGTTTTTATTTGGTTTAGATCTAGGTTTTTCTATAATTGTGTGTGAATCCAATGGGTTCTTATTTAGTTTAGATCTAGGTAACAAGGTTTTGATTTAAATCAGTTTATTAAAGGGTTTTTGTTTGGATCTGATTGGTTGGCTCTATTTTACTATTTTGTAAGTGGATAGCATGCAATTGTGCATTGTTCTAAGAAAATTTTACCATCTAAAAGTCAAGATTATTGCTTATAGACTTGCCTTGGTGTTAATTGGGTGATATCTTGAGATTTTAAGACTTGTTTTTGCTTAGTTATGCAAAGATAATCAATCTATTTTGACATTGATGAGAAATAAATAGACAGTTTGTAGGTGCATGCTATGTGTTTGATAGAATGCCTATATGATGTTGATGTAAAGGATGGATACATAATACCTAATGACCCTATCTTCTTGCTGCTTCTTTTGGTTCTTGGTAAAGTAAACAGGTACATAATGTTTCATAAATGTTGTAACTAGGATCTTTGTTTTTGATAAGTTTAAATTGTGAAGTTTGGGGACTGAATTAGGGAGTCAGTAGGTTAATTTTTTAAGCATTCTTATGCAACTTCTTGGCATTCTCATAGCTATTTGGTTTGATATCATGTTTCATAATTCCATAGTGGAGAATTTATATAGGTCAAGTTAAAGGAAAATTGATAACACAAGAGATGGGTGAATAAAGGAATAACATTAGCTTCATAATCTGTTTGTATCTTTTAATGATAGGAGTTTTCGAGTGGAGTGATCTATTAATAATACTATGAGCTAAAAATAATCTATATACAACTTATATGTAAATGTCTATTAATCATCCTTACCAATATTTAGATTCTTAAAGTATTACACCTTCTAACAATGCCATAAACATATGTGCAAAAATAATCTCTGTTATTAGGTATAATATTTAATGTTATATGAAATAATCTCCCGAGTCTAAAGTCTAAAACCTTTTGTACTCATGTTATAATGCCACCTAATTTTTTCTATCAAATCAATGTCATCGATGATGTAAACCAATCATATAACTAAAATCTATGTTTGTCTGTTAGACAATTCCGCAACGAGTTGTGATAACTTGATCACCAATGGCGTTTGTATTTGTTTTTTAAATTTTTGTTTGGTTTAGTTATTTATTTCTTAAATTTTCAGAGCTTGACGAACTCTTAATCATCTTATTGCCATGGGCGTTAATATGGTGTTGGAACATATTTTGCATAAACCATTTTGTAGAATTGTGATTCATAATTCCAATCAATTTTTAAGGTTTTATAGATGAACAAATGATAGAACTGATTCAGATTTATATGTTGCTGGATAATTTGGTACCTTTTCACCGCCAATCGAGTTGATCATGCTATCAACAGCAAGGCTTAGCACCCTTGGATATTCAATTCAGCAAGAAAGTTGTATCAACTTCCATCTGCAAATTCCACCTCAACCTAACTCCAACATCACAAATGATTTAGGCAACTATAAAACATGTAATTTGATTTTGTTGCTTCCAGACTAAGTGACAATTTATAAAATGCATGATTGGATTCAAACCAAGTTTGTTTAGATTTGTAAGTGCAACCCAAGACTACTCTATCATTTTAAAATAAAAGGCAAGCAGGAAGTTAACCCACTGATGGGTCAACTGCATAATTAAAATGAAAAGTGCAGTTCAAGACTGCTCTTTTTTCATAAACTGATATCACTTATCAGTAAGTGTTTGTTCTTAAATTCTTATCTTAATACTTAATATTATTTTAGTATTTTATGTATGTAAAATGTTTGTTTGCTTTGACTGTTGTGTCCAAACATTTTTCTTTTCAGAATCAAATTCCATACGAGTTCTTTTACTATATTAAGATCATCATCCTACTGTTTGGTTTATAAGATGTAAATATAGTTACATGATAAATTGAACAACTCATTCCCAGTTGTTTTTTTTCTTTACTTTTCTTTTATCCTTTGCAGTATTATGTGGGTAGAATCAAATGGCACTACAAGAAAGTGGGTCTATAGAAACGAAAAAATGAGACCTTATAGGGATGACATGTCGTCGCTAAAGACCATTTTGATCTATAGTGACGACATGTCGTCGCTATAGATTTTGTCCCAAAAAATTAGTAGTTATAAGTTAAAATGTCGTCGGGATAGACGTCGTCGACATAAAATAAGCAATAGGAACAACATGTCAACGCTATAAGTGTCGTGGTTTCTGAAATTAACGAATAAAAAAATAAAATATATATATATATATATTATCTATAGCGACGACATGTCGTCCCTATAGATAATATATATATATATATATATATATATATATATATATATATATATATATTATCTATAGAGACGACATGTCGTCCCTATAGATAATATATATATATATATATTTTTAAAAAACAGATAACGGTCTATACTGACGACATGTCGTCGCTATAGACTATATTTTTTTTAATTTTTTTTAGGAACCTGCTTTTTTATAAAAATTTAACAAACAGATAATTGATGCAAATTTAACAAACATATAATCAGTGCAAATCATATTCAAGTTTAACACATAAATAATTCATACAACTTCAATAAAGTTTCATAAAATCTAATAAAAAACAAACAAACAAACAAACAAACAAACCCAGTATATCCCACTCAAGAGCAGGGTCTGGGGAGGGTAGGTGTAGGCGAGTCTTTCCTCTATCTAATTAGGTAGAGAGACCACTTCCAAAGAGACCCCCGACTAGATAGCAAAAGCCATACTGAAAGCAAGACCACATACAATAAATCATACAACATATAGCATACAGTATACAAAAAGCCATATCGATAGCAAGACATCATACAATAAATCATACAACACATAGCATACAGTACACAATAAATCATACAACACATGGCATACATATATCCTAGGTGCATGTAGAATCACTGTTAAAGGGCAGATATGGGCTACTTAGACATCAGGCCCCGCAACCAGACTTCAAATACCCTTCCTGCCTATAGGTCGAACTAGAAGTCCTTAATTTTAATTCTACGCCTCCACTCAGTCCTATCCTCGATCATGTGCTTAGAGAGGTGCAAGTGTATCATATCTCGCCTAATTACCTCATCCCAAGTCAATCTAGGTCTTCCTCTACTCCTCCTACCCTTTAAGATGATGTTCTCTACTGCTCTAACTGGTGCCGCCATTGGTCTCCTCTTGACATGCCCAAACCATCTTAGTCTTCCCTCTCGTATTTTATCTGCGATACAAGCCACTTCTAGCTCCTGTCGAAACACTTCGTTTCTTATCCGATCAAGTCTTGTGTGACCGGACATCCACCTCAGCATTCGCATTTCCGCTACCTCTATTTGTTTCTCGTGCGATTTCTTTATGACCCAGCAGTCTGTTCCATATAGCATAGCTGGACGTACTGCCACTCGATATAGCTTTCCCTTTAGTTTTGCTGGAAACCTCTTATCACATAGGATCCCTGATGCTGCTCTCCACTTGCACCATCCTGCTTGAACACGGTACGCTACATCGCTGTGTATCTCTCCGTCCTCCTGCAAGTACGAGCCCAGGTATTTGAACCTAGACGTTTATGGGACCGCTATACCCTGAATACTGATTTGGGTGTCCTCTTCCGCCTCGCCACTAAAGTTACAATGCATGTATTCTTTCTTAGAGCGACTTATCCTTAAACCTTTGCGCTCTAGTGCTGCTCTCCACTGTTCTAGCTTGTCGTTAAGCACCCTTTTAGATTCCGATATTAAGACAATATCATCCGCAAAGAGCATGCACCACGGAACTGTCTGCTGTATAGACTTGGTCATCTCATCCAACACTACTGTGAAGAGAAATGGGCTCAGTGCCGATCCTTGGTGGAGTCCCACTTCCACTGTGAAAGAGTCTGTGTCTCCGATCGGGGCTCGCACACACGTTTTTGCCCCATCATACATATCCTTGATTATTTTGATATACCTCTCTGGTACCCTTCTAAGTCGTAGACTTTCCCAAATTAGTTGACGCGGAATGTTGTCATAGGCCTTTTCTAGGTCGATGAATACCATATGGAGGTCCCTTTTCTTTTCTCTGTATTTCTCCATTAACCTCCTTATGGCGTGTATTGCTTCTGTCGTAGAGCGTCCTGGCATAAATCCAAATTGGTTTGACGCTATCTGAGTTTCTTGTCTAATTCTCGTGTCAATAACTCTTTCCCATAATTTCATCGTGTGACTCAATAGCTTTATTCCCCTGTAATTTTCGCAACTTTGTACATCTCCTTTTTTCTTATATATGGGGACTATGACACTGGTTCTCCACTGGTCCGGCGTCTTCCCTGTCGTAAAGATAGTGTTGAATAAATCTGTTAGCCATTTGAGCCCCTCCTCTCCCAGGCATTTCCACACTTCAATCGGTATGTTGTCTGGCCCCACCGCTTTAGCCCTTCCCATTTTCTTCATAGCTCTCGTAACTTCGTCTACTGTGATGCTTCTACAATAGCAATTGTTTTGTTGTGTTGTTTGGGTTGTATTATCTATCTCAGCTTGTTGATTTGGGTTCTTTATGTTGTAAAGGTTATCGAAGTAAGTTTTCCATCTCCCCTTGATGTCATTGTCGTTCACCAAAACTTTTCCATCCGCAGCCTTTATAAACTTCACAATTCTCAGGTCTTGTCTTCTGCCGTCTCTTGCCTTGGCTAACTTAAACATGTCATGCTCTCCTTCTTTCGTCTCTAGTCGTTTATACATCATCTCATACGCCGCGTTCTTTGCCTCTGACACTGATTTCTTCGCCTCTCTCTTAGCCTCCTTGTATTTATCTTTTAGCTCTGGGCGTTCTTCCTCATTGTTACAGCGTATAAGCTCTCTGAAACTTTGTTGTTTAATTCGTATCTTCTCCTGTACATTTTCGTTCCACCACCAAGATTCCTTATGGTCGACTGTCCTCTTTGTTGTAACTCCAAGCGTTTCTTTAGCTGCTTGGATGAGCGTATTTGCCATGGCCTCCCACTTTTGGTTTGCGTCTTCCTGTGGTCCAGGATGGTTCATTGGTATGACCTTATCTCTAAAAATGGTAATGTTTTCGTCCTTGAGCTTGCTCCATTTGATCGTATGTCTAATTCTCTTGTTTTGTTGGGTAATTGGTCTCTTCACGCATATATCCGCCACTAACATATGATGTTGTGTCACAACTGTCTCTCCTGGGATTGTCTTACAGTCCTTCCACGAGCTATGATCTTCTCTCCTCGTCAACAAATAGTCTATCTGCGTGTGTCTCCCGCCGCTGCTAAACGTGATTAGATGCAATTCTCTTTTCTTAAAAAACGAATTTATGATTCCTAAGTCATGCGCTACTGCAAAGTCAAGAAGCTCCTTACCGCCTTCATTCCTAAGGCCATACCCGAAGCCTCCATGCACCAACTGGAAGTGGTCATTATCCTTACCGATATGCCCATTAAAATCTCCTCCTATGCATATTTTTTCGTCTCTAGGTATGTCACCCATAACGTGATCTAAACTCTCCCAGAACTTTTTTCTTTCTGTTTCTCCTAGTCCAACATGTGGAGCATACGCACTAACTACTGCCACTACTTCATCCCCTATTACTATTCTTAACAGCATAATTCTATCATCGTATCTTCTTACCTCCACTACATTATCTTGGAGTTCCTTAGCAACTAGAAACCCTACTCCATTTTTCGTTCCGTCAGACCCTGAATACCATAGTTTATAACTATTGCACTCTGTTGCTCTCTCACCCCGCCATCTAGTCTCCTGGAGACACGATATCTGGACCCTACGTTTCCTTAGCACATCAATTAACTCTAGTAACTTACTAGTTAGGGTTCCTACATTCCACGATGCCACTCTTAATCTAAAATCCTTTTTCCTTGTATTCGCACCTCTCGTCACCGAACATGATCTCGGGGCAGCATAATGACACCTGCTGTCTATATTACCTGACAGAGTCCACTAGAACAACCCCTAAAAAAGGGATTGTAGCAGAAGTAAAGCACACTCAAAAGCAATCCGTACAAGCAAATAAAGAATAAAGCAGCAAATAATATAAAGCAAATAAAGAATAGCACAATTTCAATAATAGACAGACAAATAATAGACAGGCAAAAGTATAAAGCAGCACAAGTATAGCACAAGTATAAAGAAACGCAGCACAAGAAAGAAAGAAAGGCAGCACAAGTATAGCACAAGTATAAAGCACTACACTAATTTCAATAATAGACAGGCAAATAAGTTGAATCACGATCAAGATCTAAAACTTAAAATTCTCACCAAATAAAGAAAGAAGTCAAAAGATGCAATAAAAAACCAAAAGTTAAATAAGTTTGGGATAGAAGTCCTTACAGAGTACTCCAGTAGGTTTGATTTTTTTTTTAGTTTTGAATAGAAAAAACTTACAGTGCAAATTGGAGAGTAAGAGGCAGAAGAATAACCAACCAAGACCTTCACTTGGGGTTTTTGATTAGTCAAGGAAACACCGACAGTCATATCCCTCACTTAGTGAAATGAGATCTTCAATCTTTGAGTTGAAAACACAAGTCCAACAGATGCCTTTAACAATAATAACCAGTTGCAATCAATCTTTGATGTCACAGCGGAAGACCGTTCCCCAACAAGTGATGAATCACACAACCGGAGCGTCTTAAATCGGACACGAAGCGGAGAAGAAAAGAGAGAGAGAGGGTTTTTTAGTCCAACAGTCCAACCTCGAGTTGCCTGTAAACGGAGTAAGCGGCGGCGACGGTGGCAGTTACGGTGGTGCCGACGACGACTGTTAAACCTCTGTGAAGCAGGGAGCAGAGGGAGAGAACAGTGAGACCTGCAAGTTACCGTTGAGAGAGAGAGCAGGGAGCTAGAAAGAGTGAGACCTGCAAGTAGGTGGCAAACAGTAGAAAATCTAATAAAAAATACAAACTCTAATTGTCACTAGGTGGTCATTGTTGCTACCAGTAACGCAATATTTCCATCTGCTCTTGGAGCAGTCGTTACATCTCTTGTATTTGTTGTTGTTGTTGTATAATTTCTTCATTTTATTGTTGTTGTTGTTTAAGTTCTTGTCTAAGCCCTGCAACTTCATTTTGCAAATGTTGTGTTGGATGTTGTGAGCTAGAAAAATCAGGGGTGGGATGTCACACCACGCGACCAACATCTCGTATATGTCCTCGCCTTTGACCTAAGGCACGCTCAATGCATTGAATCTTATCAACAGCAGATGAGTCTCCACCGGTCTCGCTAGAGGATCTCACATATTCCTCTTGAGTTCGTTCATGCATTAAACATATTAAAAATATTAGTTCAAATGGGTCATTTTGACCCAAACACACTTAAACATACTAGAATCAATCAAAAGTTAGTTCAAATGGGTCATTTTGACTCAAACACACTTAAACATACTAGAATCACACAAAAGTTAGTTCAAATGGGTTATTTTAACCCAAACACACTTAAACATACAAGAATTGCTTAAAAGAGGCTATTTTGACCCAAACACACTTAAACATGCTAGAATCAATCAAAAGTTAGTTTAAATGAGCCATTTTGACCCAAACACACTTAAACATGCTAGAATCAATCAAAAGATAGTTCAAATTGGTCATTTTAACCCAAACACGCTTAAACATGCTAGAATCAATCAAAAGTTAGTTCAAATGGGTCATTTTGACCCAAACACACTTAAACATCCTAGAATCAATCAAAAGTTAGTTGAAATGGTCATTTTGACCCAAACACACTTAAGCATACTAGAATTGCTTAAAATGAGCCATTTTGACCCAAACACACTTAAACATGCTAAAATCAATCAAAAGTTAGTTCAAATGAGCCATTTTGACCCAAACACACTTAAACATGCTAGAATCAATCAAAAGTTTGTTTATATGGGTCATTTTGATCCAAACACACTTAAACATGCTAGAATCAATCAAAAGTTAGTTTAAATGGTCATTTTAACCCAAACACACTTAAACATACTAGAATTGCTTAAAATGAGCAATTTTGACCCAAACAAACTTAAACATGCTAGAATCAATCAAAAGTTAGTTAAAATGAGCCATTTTGACCCAAACACACTTAAACAAGCTAGAATCAATCAAAAGATAGTTCAAATGGGTCATTTTGGCCCAAACACACTTAAACATGCTAGAATCAATCAAAAGTTAGTTCAAATGGGTCATTTTGACCCAAACACACTTAAACATACTAGAATTACTTAAAATGGGTCATTTTGACCCAAACACATGTAAACATACTAGATGCACACAATGTTAGTCCAAACTTACCCAGTCCGATTCTGCGCTTGCATTCACCCATCCCGTGCCTTCTTTAAAATGCATTTTCTGAAAGAGATCAATCGGATGACTCCCCTGTGAATAATAAAAATTCTTAGAAATGAATCTTTCGACAATTAATACTTATTTTTATACTAACAATTATACTTTTACCTCCATATGTCTCTTCTGTGCATATGATTGGCTCCCATGAAAGCTCGGATGGCGTTGTTTACCTCTATTTAATTTGTTTGCTTCAGATTGGCTCCTATAAGCGGGATCTAAAAACAACTCATTAATCACCCGAGCCCATGCTTGCGGCTCAGTTCCCTCTGGAGGACAAGTCAATGT
Source organism: Flaveria linearis (assembly GCA_024085815.1). Taxonomy (NCBI): domain Eukaryota; kingdom Viridiplantae; phylum Streptophyta; class Magnoliopsida; order Asterales; family Asteraceae; genus Flaveria; species Flaveria linearis. The sequence goes on from JABSNV010000908.1 coordinate 29,153, forward strand.
TGTTTCCAAGTCATCATAACCACCCACATCATCAAAATGAGATTTTAGAACTTGCTTTCGATCTTTATAGGCTCTTTGACACTCGACAGTTATTCCGAGCCTTATGCCTTCCCACTGTTCGCTTTCCCTCCATCTAGCAAGATCAAAATATTTCTGCAAAGCATGTAATTAGAAAACATGTAACACTTATATAATTAAAATATAATAAAAACATAACATTGTATACTTATAAAAAGTGTGGTATATATGGCTCTTTTAAATTCATCAGGAACAGTTTGCCAACTGGGATAATGGAAAGGAACAACCTTACTAATCTCATTAGAGATTAATCTTATAAAATCCGAGTTGTTCTCTCCAACAAACTTATATTGGCCCCCTTGCTTTCAACTTCAATCGGTAATGCTTGGCCTTTATTTTGCTCAAATTTTTTAAATAATTTAATTTTTTTCCTTTTGATCTTCTTTTTCTTGCGGGTTGTGCTACATTAAAATATGCAATTGAAAAGTCAGGAAACAGATTCATATCGGACAATTTTGCATCAACTCATTTTCTTTCCAAAACAGGCACAATCGTTAATGCAAGCATGGATAGATTCATATCTGTAACACCCGCCTCCCAGGGCATACACAGCGGAAGTCTAACTTTAAATATACATCAACGTGTACAATACATTTGTTATAATAGATAATAACATTACATCAGTTTAACTATACTAGAGATCCAAATCTTCAACAACATTCTAGAACTTTATTTTCTCATAAACTAGCTCGTAATCTTCAATCCTTGTAATCACTTGGCACCTAGGATGTGTGTCAATAAAAATAAAAACATTTGGGACTCAGTATAAAGCTTGCGAGTTCATAAAAATGGCATTCTTCAAAATTCAAAACATGTTATTATTGACTATTGCATCAAGCAGATACAACCATGGCAAACAGATAGGAACAGAGTAAGCACACTATAAATTCACATAACCAGTCTATGTATACAAACTCCACTGGCTAAAGCAGAATCATACAAGCAACCCTCAAGCATCCTATCAAGCATTGCCACATATCACAGATGCTATTGATAGTCAATTCTTCAATTATTACCAGTTATCAGAACATCACATCCCGTTTTATAAAAACAGTTCAGAGGAACTCACCTTAATCAATCAAGTCAGTGATATCGTCTGCTCAGGTTCATTGCTATCAGGTATTATCCTATAAGCAAAATAACATTACTTAAGCTATATTCTAGCTAGTAAAAAGTTTAGGGATGATTCGTTATCTTTTTCTATTTGTTGGTTTTATTTGGGTACTTTCTTTTATCCTATGCCAACCCTTTGGTACAACCCTTACTAGTTGGCATAACTCGGGCGTTTCCATCATACCCGAGCCAACCCTCGGGGTTACCCAATACCTTCCCTAATGATAACCTTAAAGTCTAATAATAATAATAATAACAACTACAATACTAAAAATAACAAATAATAATAATACTAACTATAAAAATAAAAATAACAACTATAATAATAATAATAACTATAAAGATGATAATAATAATATTAATAATAACTATATTAATACTAATACCTATAATGATAATAATAATAATAACGACTATAATAATAATTAAACATAACCTTAAACAAGGGCGTACCTGAAAACAATCTACGACAATTTGATGTAGAGTCTCCCCTACTAGCGTTCCTAGTCGCGCTCCTACTCGAGTACCAAAACGACTACTAGCAACACCCAACGGGGTATTGAGAACTCGGGATTCTCTTTATATTAGAGCGTTCCCAAAGAAACTTATGTTCTAAATTCAACCTTAAGGCTTCTATTTATAAGGGAGTTGAAAGCAGGTGAAAGAGTTTCAGGGGCGATGTGGGATGAAAAACTTTTTAGAAGTCGATGTGGGATGCAGTATACTAAATTGCAATTGCAATTGAATTGTTGAGTAATATTTTATTAATATTATATTATTATAATATTATATTATTATAATTAATTCAGCTGCTTAACCTGTTTTTCTCTTATAAATTTTTATTTATATTGCTTTATAAAATTTTAAATATATTTTTCTCTACGAGTCAACCTAAGTTTCGTAGCAGGTTCGAATATAATATATTATTATTATATTCAAACGGTCTCTTATAACATAAAAATTTCATCTAAAAACTTCAAATTTTAAATAGACAATTTACTCATTACTTACTCGTTTGACAATATATGAAATGCGAAGTTCATATGACTTGAACGCTCGGGATGTTACATTCTCCTTCCCTTAAAAGAATTTCGTCCTCGAAATTCGAAGATTACTCGAACAGTTGAGGATATTAGACTTTCATTTCTTCTGCTAATTCCCAAGTCTTCTCGGGTCATTTCTGACCTTGCCACTGGATCAATACTACTGGAATTATTTTCTTTCTTAATTTTCGTTCTTAAGAATCAAGAATCTTTATCGGTTTTTTAGTACAGTTTAATTTCTCATCTATTTGCACGTCTTCTAATGGCGTTGCTTGAGTCAGATCTGCCAAACACTTCCTTAGGTTCAATATATGAAAAGTATCATGAATACCTTTCAAAGTTTCAGGTAATTCTAGCTTGTATGCAACTGGACCAATTCTTGCGATGATTTTGAACGGTCCAATATACCTAGGACTTAACTTCCCGCGTTTACGAATCGCATTACTCCTTTCCATGGTGAGACTTTCAACATCACATAGTCTCCTTCTTGAAATTCTAAAGGTCTCCTTCTGTTATTTGCATAACTCTTCTGTCTATCCTGCGAAGACTTTATTCGTTGTCTGATTTGTTGGATTTCCTCAGTTGTCTCGAGAATAATTTCGGTTTTGGTTAACTGATCATCCCTTACTTCTGTCCAACAGATGAGAGTTCTGCATTTCCTACCGTATAAGGCTTCAAATGGTGCAGCCTTAATGCTGGAATGGTAGCTGTTGTTATAAGAAAATTCATCAATGACAAATGATCATCCCAGCTACCTCCAAAATCAATCACGCAAGCACGCAACATGTCTTCTAAAGTTTGAATTGTTCGCTCGCTCTGACCATCCGTCTGAGGATGATATGCAGTGCTTAAACTGATTTTGGTTCCAAGTTCCTTTTGGAAACTTGTCCAGAATCTGGAAGTGAATCGGCTATCTCTATTGGAGATAATGGATAAAGGCACTCCGTGCTTACTTACTATTTCATCAATATATATCTTAGCTAGTTTTTCTATTGGATAGCTCTCACTTATGGGTAGAAAATGTGCTGACTTGGTTAGCCTGTCAACCACGACCCATATAGCATTATATCCTTTTCGTGTTCTTGGAAGTTTTGTGACAAAATCCATGGTAACTCTATCCAATTTCCATACTCGCAACTTTAACTGTTGTAACTGACCAGCTGGTTTTTGATGTTCAATCTTAACTTGCAGACATGTTAAGCATTTCTCAACATACTGGGCTATGGATCTTTTCATATTAGGCCACCAGTAGTGATTTCGAATATCTTTATACATTTTGTTTGCTCCAGGATGAATTGTGTATTTGGACTTGTGGGCTTCATCTAATACTTTGTCCTGAATACCTCTAAATTTTGGGATCCAAATTCTCTGACCAAATCGTAGGACTCTATCCATTCCTTGAGTCAATAATTTCTGGTTACCCATCATTCTTTCAGCATGAACATTCTCATCTTTTAACGCTTCAGTTTGAGCATTCGTGATTTGGTCTTTCCAATCAAGCTTCACATCTATCTTTAATGCTTTTACCCTAATCGGTTTAACTCTTTCTTTCCGAATGAGAGCATCAGCGACTACGTTAGCCTTTCCTGGATGGTATTTGATTTCACAATCATAATCATTGAGAAGTTCCATCCACCTTCTTTGCCTCATGTTTAACATCTTTTGATTAAAGATGTGTTGTAAGCTCTTATGGTCTGAGTAGATTACACACTTAGTACCATACAAGTAGTGTCGCCAAATCTTTAAGGCAAACACTATGGCACCCAATTCAAGGTCATGCGTAGTATAGTTCTTTTCATGAACTTTTAGTTGTCGTGATGCATAGGCTATAACCTTGTCATGTTGCATCAACACACAACCTAATCCATTATATGAGGCGTCACAGTATATTGCAAAGTCTTCATTACCATCTGGTAATGAAAGTATAGGAGCACTACTAAGCTTTTGTTTTAGAAGGTTGAAAGCTTCTTCTTGCTTTGGTCCCCAGTCAAACTTTACATTCTTTCGAGTCAAAGATGTTAAAGGGGTAGCAATCTTGGAGAAGTCTTGAATAAACCTTCTATAATATCCTGCTAATCACAAAAAGCTCCTAATCTCACTGGGATTCTTCGGTGATTCCCATTTCATCACAGCTTCTATCTTAGCTGGATCTACTTGTATTCCCTTCTCATTTATTACGTGACCAAGGAATTGAACTTCTCTTTTCCAGAAGTCACATTTAGAGAATTTTGCATAAAGCTTTTCTTGTCGAAGGGTTTCTAGAACCATTTTTAGATGTCTAGCGTGATCATCTTGGTCCTTAGGATAAATAAGTATGTCGTCTATAAAGACAATGACAAACTTATCCAAGTATGGCTTGCAAACTCTATTCATCAGATCCATGAATGCTGCAGGGGCATTGGTTAGTCCAAAAGACATAACCAAAAATTCGTAATGCCCATAACGCGTCCTAAATGCGGTGTTGGGAATGTCTTCCTCGCGCACTTTCAACTGATGATAACCTGATCGTAGATCAATTTTTAAAAAGTAGTTGGCTCCTTGAAGTTGATCAAATAAATCATCTATTCTTGGTAAAGGATATTTATTCTTAACAGTTAACTTGTTTAATTCTCGATAATCAATGCACATACGCATTGAACCATCTTTCTTTTTGACGAACAATACTGGCGCTCCCCAAGGTGAGGAACTCAGTCTAATAAACCTTCTTTCTGAGTTCGTCAATTTGCTTCATAGGTTCTTTCATCTCTGAAGGGGCTAGACGATAAGGAGCCTTCACGATTGGTTTAGCACCAGGTACTAAATCAATACAAAATTCTATCTGACGATCAGATGGAAGTCCTGGTAAATTTTCCGAAAACACGTCTGGGAATTCGCACACTACAGGTATTTCATTCATCTGCATTTCCTTTTTAGCATCTACCATGCATAAGAGAAAGGCTATGCATCCTTTCTGAATACATTTCACTGCCTTCATTGCTGAGATGATACTGGCCTTGGGGTTTCCATCACTACCATGAATTAGTAGCTTTTCCCCATCTGGCTTACGTACAGTCATCGTCTTATGTTCACAGTCGAGCAGAACACAATTCTTATTCAACCAGTACATCCCAAGAATAACATCATATTCACTTAAATAGGTTAGCATTAAGTTTACAAAGAATTCAGTGTTAACTAAGGTGATAACACAATCCCTAAAGATTTGACTTATCTTATCTCGCTTACCACTGGCAGTTTCTACAATATATGCACATTCTAGAGTTTGTGGTACTAAGTTCAAATAAGGTACTAAGGCAGTTGAGATGTGTGACAACTGACAATTTCAGGTCAATACCCGACCTTGACTTGGTTATAATTGCACCCATAACACTTTATTTTCAATTTAACTACGTTTATTGAAGTCGTTTTATGCATTGCAAACTTTCACGCATAACATTTCATGCATCGGTAATTCGAAGTAATTACCGTTTTCACACGCGATACAACCGGCACACATGAACGTTGATGATAAGTAATTTATGCACATGTCAATAAATACCTTAAAGTGTTTTAAAGTATCTTAGATTCTAAATTAGATACATTGGAAAAGTTTAAAATCTAAGAAAAACCTTAATGCGTAAATTGATATGTTACCCGGATAAAACGCGTGTAACGCAACTACTAGATAAATAATTTGTTATTTACATATCATCAATATTAAAATGTATGATATTATATGATTTCTTATAATAATTTATATGTATTTTAAAAAGTAAAAATTAAAAATATAAAATATATATAAATTTCCATAGTGGCACAAATACCACCCAATTATCCCATATTATACAACAAAAAAAACATAAACCCAACCCCCACCCCAAAGCCGTCCCCCCTCCCCCTCTCTCTTTAGTCATTCCATTTGGTTGACAATGCATTTGCCTTTTGCCAAGATCAAGAACTTTCTTCTTTTGTGAAACACTTTTTAGCATGGATTAAAGGAGACTAACTCTATTACTATAAATAGAAAGCTCCATCTCATTCCTATTATCCATGAGATACACTCATGCTTTAAAAGCACATGCAAGAGAAAGGGATGTAGGCTTATAAACCCTCAAACCTTGCACATATCAACACACCACACATTCACCTCTCTCTCCCCTCTAAATTTCGGCCCCAAACCCCACCATCCCCACTTCACCATTTTTCCAACTTGAGTTCTACAAATCTTGGGTGTTCAAGTGCCTTTGGTTGAAGATCAAGTGATTTTTGAAGCTTCCAAGCATCCTACAACATCTCCTTCATCTTTTCTTGTTGGGTTTTTCTTAGTTCAAAGGATCAAGTCTCCTTTTCCTTGCATTTCAAGACTACCATCTCTTTCTCCTTACTTGTTTAAGGTTAGCACCTTGTTTCTAATCTTCCATACATCACCATGATGTGTTCATGTTCACTAACTCATCCCAAAAGTGCTCTAGCAAAGCTTAAAAAGTAACAAAACATGTAAGACACTTTCTGGCAGATTCATGTTCTGTGTTTTCGAGACCATAACTCGACCTAAACATGGTCAAATGAACCGTTTCTTATCCTATCATTAACTTTAGGATGTCTAGTTTCTAACCCATCCAACCTTGAAATTTTTAGATGAGTATAACCCGTCCAAAACGTACAAACAAATTAAAGTGCTGAACCTGAATTTCTGACAGAATAAATAGGGCAGAAAGAATGAGGCATAAGTTATGCTTAAAGTAATAAAATGAAGATTTTCTTTCTGTGGTAACTTATCTTAAGGTGTTAGGTTTAATATTAATATAGGCTCTATTTTTGAATGTAAGTTTTGACCCCTCAAAAAGGTAAATTCCATAGACATGTACAGAAAAGTGCTGCACTGATATCTGTTGCTTCATGAACCATTTAGGGGCACTTAAACTTAGTTGTATGATACAAGCTATACCTTTTTGGAATCCTAAGACATAGACCTAGATATGATAAAAGTATCAGATTTTATAAAAATTCTTAGCACCATGAAAGGGGGATGACAACCAGGCCCAAAATTTCCCTTTGGTGCTGTCAAATACCTATATTTAGATAAAAGTAAACTTTTGGAGATAGTTGGTAAAAAGGAAACCTTCAATGCATTATGTATCTTTAGGAAAATAAAGATGAAGACAAGAATCTAAATAAAACATTTATGACTCGACGTGTCTAATTAGTCAAGTGACATTTTCAAAACTAACTTTGTGGATGAGTTATGCATGACCATCTAGGGTTAGTAATCATGACCTCATGAATATATTATGATTTTGTTTAGGAGATTCCTAGACCAATCATACATACAGACTAGTGCTAGTATTCACGCGTGCAATTGAGGTGAGTTTCACGGCCCCATTTTTACCTATTTTCCTTTTGGGGGAGATTACATGCAAATTACTAATTTTCTTGGATACATTTACTTGTCAATGATTTCACATGTTATATAAGTTGTTTACTTACCATATGCAGTCCCCTGTTATCGAACCGTTAGTTTATTTCCCAAAGCGAGGTAATCATGGATAGTAGTACTATTGGGTTTGACTACCCCCACCCGGGTTAATTACCCTAACCTTGACTGGAGGTCTAAACGGGTGCATTATTAGCCTGTTCACACCCATGCTCATGGTAGGCATGGGTAGGGGCAATTTATTATAGTTACAGTCTAGCTTCGGTTGCGGCGCTTATATAAATTGTAGCATTGTATGTACAACAATCAAATCATAGAAAGTATTGTGGTCCTTTACGCTATTTACTATTACTTAAAACCTGTGAACTCACCAACATTATGTTGACATTTTTCATGTATGTTTTCTCAGGTAATTGATAGATGCAACAAGTTAAGCTAGCATGGATCATCTCATGTTTAGGGCCATTCATGCAGTTTGGGACATTCATTTTCGTATCTGTCATGTTTTGAAAACAAATTTACTTTAATACTATTGCTTTCGCAAATTTAACTCTGAACAATGATGTACCTTAAACTTATTTGAGACGTATGTTTTACAAAACCATGTAGTGGTCGATCAGTGACTATGAAATCATTACGTTCGCACCGCGCGGGAAACCGCCGTGGTTTGGGGGTGTGACAGATTGGTATCAGAGCCATTGGTTATAGGGAATTAGGTTGCATTTAGTGGACCTAGACTATAACTACAATTCATCACATGTTTTTAATGATTTATACACTGACTTAACTTATATCAATTGTACTGGTGCATTGCCTTGTCATAGATATGTCTTCAGCATCGATGCCGATCTACGTTTTCAATTCGGATAAGGAGTACGAGCCCGCGTCTCCGACCTCTTCCGCAGGATCCACGTCTGTCCTCCCAACTTTGACTCCTCGTGCCTTGATTCAGTCGAGTGATGCCACTGGGACTGAGATCCCCGCACCACCTGCTATCCCGGTCACCGAACCCATTCCTAACCCTACACATGACACCGCAGAGGCATTACCTATGACCCGGTTCTCCGAGCTACCACCTCCTCCTCCGGGCACGTATTGGTGGGCGTCTACCCCCGAGATTCATGCCGAGCTTCCAGAGGAGCTCATCCCGGGGATCATACGTATCATCGGCCCACAACTGCCAATGGTCGTCCCACTGACCATGTCCCATATCTTTGTTGAGCCATCCCAGGGGTCTGCCCCTGTGACTGCTGATCCCCGACCAGCCGACCCCACTCCCGAGACCACAGATCCCACCCCCCAGCCCGCTGACACCGAGGTAGTTGACCTAGACTCGGAGTCCACTGACCTAGCTTCCCAGCCAGCCGATACGGACCCGGTCGACTCCGACCCAGCCGACTCTGACCCGGCCGACTCCGACCCGGCCGACTCCGACCCGGCCGACTCCGACCCGGCCGACTCCGACCCGGCCGACTCCGACCCGGCCGACTCCGACCCGGCCGACTCCGACCCGGCCGACTCCGACCCGGCCGACTCTGATTCGGGCGACATCGACCCGATCTACCTAGAGTCCTCTGAGGCCATTCCCTCGCCCAGTTACCCCACCTCTCACCCTGCTGATCCAGTTACCCAGCCCATTGACCCGGTTCCTCAGCCCTCTGATCCGACTCCGCTAGCAGACCTCGATCCCCTCCACCTCACCCTGAGCCTGCTGACCCCTCCCCGGTAGCTGCTGGCCCCGAGCCGGTGACTACAGACACTCACCGTATCCTTGGTCCGGGTGTACCACCGCCCTCTTACCGTCGCTATCGGACTCGCCCTGGGGTGCACTTCTTGCACATACTCCTAGGAAGCAGGTTCATGTTCCGATCTGTCCTGCCACACCCATTCGAGACTGTACTGCTGAGCCTAAGCCTGAGCCTGCGCCCAAAAGGCGCAGACTCGACATCCGGCGGTGGGGGTGGATGCCTAGCCGACTGGACGAGTGGAGAGACATCGGGGGTATTCCCTCCACTTTCGAGGTAGGCGAGTCGTCGCGTACCCCGCACCAGATTCCTCTCACTCAGTAGCCTATGGAGCTCACCGTGCCTCTTCTTGTGGCACGATCCGAAAGGCATGATCAGCAGCTTCATGAGCTACGCACTGAACTCACCGAAGTTCAGGAGACCTTTGATAGGGAAGACGTGGAGAGCCGATTACTAGCGATCGAGGATGGCAGATACCTCGATGATCAGGCATTGCACACGATGCATAGCCGACTTACCAGGGTACAGGAGGACATCTCATCCATGACTCAGAGAGTGGAGGCGGCAGAGCAGAGAGCTACCCAGGCAGAGCAGAGAGCTACCCAGGCAGAGCAGCGCGCGATCATGGCTGAAGAAAGAGTGTTGGAAATGGAAGAGCGCCTGGAGTCCACTACTGCATTGGCAGCCGTATGCATGCTCATGGCCATGGCGGCCGTACAGACAGGCGCGTTCACTCGCTTATTCCATTGATTGCCTATCGTGAGTGGGCTGTGCTCACGTAATATTGGATATTTACTTGTTGTAGGAGTATGTACTCCGGAAATACTTTGTAATTCGTACAATTTATTATCAAGTTATGTTATCTTTTAAATATTGCGTGGTTGCTTGGTTGATATGATTGTTTACTTTTGGTGTACATGTGTTTGGCATTATTACATATTGTCTCATCTTGCTTATCATTATGATTTGAAGAAACATGCCACCACGAAGGGGAAACGTCAGAACCAATATGGGAAGCGGTACTCCCATGACAGTAGAGGCTATAGAATAGCTTGTGGCGCAACGAGTGGCGGATGCAATCGCACATCACGAGACGAATCGTAGCGCCGGAGGATCCGAAGTAAATGGAGGCAATGCCAGTGGCGCAGGAGGTATTATAATGTCTGGCATAGCTAAAGACATGTAATACACAGGTCATTACTAATGTTTAATTATTACTAATATGATTAAACCTACAACACATGATCTGATACCAACCACAAAGTTGCTCCTACAAGACGTTTCTGAACTGTAAGCCGTTTAACTTTCGCGGTAATGAAGGAGCTGTTGGTTTGGTCCGCTGGATAGAAAAGATGGAGTCCGTTCAGCGAATCAGTAACTGTGCTGAGGAGAATAAGACGAAATTCGCCACTTGTACCTTTGAAGGTCAAGCTATCACTTGGTGGAATGCTCATGCCCAAACTTTGGGTATTGACGCTGCCTATCAAATCACTTGGGATGAGTTGAAACAAATGCTGACTGATGAATATTGCCCCCGAAATGAATTGCAAAAACTTGAGGTTGAATTCTGGAACCACACTATGAAGGGTGCAGAAGTTACAAGCTACACCACCCGATTCCATGATCTTGCTCGTCTATGCCCTCACATGGTTAACCCAGAGTTCAAGCGTGTGGAAAGGTACATTTGGGGCCTTGCACCCCAAATCCAGAGCATGGTCACCTCATCCAAGCCAGCCACCATCCAAGAGGCTGTCAGGATTGCCCATGACCTGACTGATCAAGCTGTACGTCAGGGAGTATTTGTGAAGAATGGAGAAGAACTATGACAACAAGAGGAAATGGGACAACAATCATGGTCGAAATGCTCCCCATCAAAACCAAAACAAACAAGTGGTTGTTAGGGCTTTCACTGCTGGCCCATCTGAAAAGAAGGCAAAAGGTGGGTATGCTGGAAACCTACCTAAGTGCAATAAGTGTAACTTTCACCACCTAGGTGCATGTGGAGACTCAATGTGCCAGAAGTGCAAACGTTTTAGCCATGCAACTAAGGACTGTCGAAAGCCCGACACTACTCCTAAAACAGGAAACCATCGTGCGTGCTTCGAATGTGGTGTTACGGGGCATTTTCGCAAGGATTGTCCGAACTTGAAGCAAACTGGTGGAAATAACGCACGTGGTCGAGCTTTTGTGATTGGAGCTGGAGAAGCTCGACAAGACCCGAACATTGTTACGGGTACGTTCCTTGTAAATAATCTCTATGCATCAACCCTATTCGATACGGGTGGTGATAGAAGTTTTGTGTCTAGCGAATTTAGTCCATTGCTTGAAATTACTCCTACCCATTTGACTTCTAAATATACAATAGAGTTAGCTGATGGTAAGTTGATCGAAACCGACAAAATCATACAAGGATGCACTCTCAGTTTGGTGGATCACACGTTCAATATAGATTTACTACCTGTAACCCTAGGGAGTTTCGACATTGTTATTGGCATGGATTGGTTATCGGAAAACCGAGCGGAAATCGTTTGTCGTGAGAAGATCGTTCGCATTCCACTTCCGAGTGGGGAGACCATATCAATTCAAGGAGAAAAATATGGTATGGTGTTATGGATCATTTCATGTATGAAGGCTCGGAAGTACTTATGAAAGGGCTATCATGCAAACTTGGCGCACGTAGTGGAGAAGCGAACCAAAGAGAAAAGAATCGAGGATATACCCATCGTGCGAGACTATCCGGAAGTCTTTCCCGAGGACTTTCCGGGACTTCCACCGTAAAGACAGGTCGAATTTCAAATTGACCTGGTACCTGGAGCTGCTCCAGTAGCACGATCCCCATACCGACTAGCACCGTCAGAGATGCAAGAGTTGTCTAATCAATTACAAGAATTGTTAGATAAAGGATTCATAAGACCAAGTTTCTCACCCTGGGGAGCCCCAGTTTTATTTGTTAAGAAGAAAGATGGATCTTTTCGAATGTGCATCGATTACCGGGTGTTAAACAAACTCACCATTAAGAACCGGTACCCTCTCCCTCGAATTGACGACTTATTTGACCAACTTCAAGGATCTAGTTACTACTTAAAGATTGACTTACGTTCTGGATATCACCAATTATGAATTCAAGAGGAAGACATTCCCAAGACCGCATTTCGAACTCATTATGGTCACTACGAGTTCATGGTTATGCCAATCAATGCACCAGCTGTATTCATGGATCTCATGAATAGAGTGTGCAAACCCTACTTGGATAAATTCGTGATTGTCTTCATCGATGACATTTTGATATATTCACGAACCAAGGATGAGCACGAACAACATTTAAGGTTAATCTTGGAGCTACTCAAGAACGAGAAATTATACGCAAAATTCTCAAAATGCGACTTCTGGATCCGAGAAGTGCAATTTCTCGGGCATGTGGTTAACGAGAAGGGAATACATGTTGACCCATCCAAGATAGAGGCCATTAAAAACTGGGAAGCACCTAAGACCCCGACTGAGGTGCGACAATTCCTAGGTTTGGCAGGCTATTACCGACGGTTTATCGAAAATTTCTCCAAAATAGCCCAACCACTGACAACCCTGATTCAGAAAGACAAGAAGTTTGATTGGGGTGATAAGCAGGAAGCAGCATTTCAATTATTAAAGCAGAAACGTTGTTGCGCACCAATTCTGTCTCTACCAGAGGGAAACGATGGTTTTGTGGTGTACTGCGACGCATCACGGCAAGGACTTGGTTGTGTCCTAATGCAACGCGACAAAGTTATTGCTTACGCGTCACGACAGTTGAAAGTGCATGAGAAAAACTACACCACTCACGACCTCGAATTAGGAGCTGTCGTTTTTGCTCTAAAGATTTGGCGACACTACCTGTATGGTACTAAATGTACTATATTCACCGATCACAAAAGCCTCCAGCACATCTTCTATCAGAAGGAACTAAACATGAGGCAACGCAGGTGGGTTGAGTTACTAAATGATTATGACTGTGAGATTCGTTATCATCCTGGAAAAGCGAATGTTGTAGCAGACGCTCTAAGCAGGAAAGAACGAACCAAGACTCTACGGGTGCGAGCGTTGGGAATGACGATTCATACGAGTTTAACTACTCAAATTCATGATGCTCAGTCTGAAGCACTAAAGGAACAAAATTTGAAGGAAGAATCCCTTCGCGGCATGGATAAACAATTTGAGATCAAGTCTGATGGAACTCGCTACTTCATGAATCGAATCTGGGTGCCAAATTTTGGAAACTTGAGGGATCTTGTGATGAACGAGGCACACAAATCCAGATACTCCATCTATCCGGGCTCTGATAAGATGTATCAGGACCTGAAGGAGTTGTATCGGTGGCCTAACATGAAAGCTGACATTGCCACCTATGTTAGCAGGTGCCTCACGTGTTCAAAGGTTAAGGCAGAGTATCAGAAGCCATCCGGATTACTGCACCAACCAGAGATTCCACAATGGAAATGGGAGCAGATTTCCATGGATTTCATCACAAAACTACCCAAGACATCCTCCGGTTGTGATACGATTTAGGTAATCGTGGATCGACTGACAAAGTCTGCTCACTTCCTACCAATTAAAAAAACTGATAAAATGGAAAGGTTGATGAGGGTTTATCTCAAGAAGGTTGTTTCGAGACATGGAGTGCCGATCTCCATTATCTCTGATCGAGACAGTCGATTTACCTCGAGATTTTGGCAATCCTTACAAAAGGCCTTGGGTACAAGGTTGCATATGAGTACCGCATATCACCCTCAAACAGATGGTCAGAGCGAACGGACCATTCAGACGTTAGAAGACATGCTTAGGGCTTGTGTGATAGACTTTGGAAACCGTTGGGATACTCATCTACCCTTAGCTGAGTTTTCTTACAATAATAGCTCTCACACCAGTATCAAAGCCGCACCATTTGAAGCACTATACGGAAGGAAGTGTCGATCACCACTGTGTTGGACAGAGGTTGGCGATGGTCAACTCACTTGTCCCGAGATCATACGCGAGACCACGGAAAAGATCGCTCAAATTTAGAACCGACTCAAAGCCGCGCGTGACCGTCAGAAAAGCTATGCTGACGTGAGACGTAAACCGTTGGAATTCCAAGTGGGAGACAAGGTTCTACTTAAAGTCTCACCATGGAAAGGATTCATTCATTTTGGCAAACGTGGTAAGCCAAACCCTAGATACATTGGGCCATTTGAAATCCTAGCCAGGATTGATCCTGTAGCTTACAAGCTAAAACTTCCTCAAGAACTTAGTAGTGTTCATGACACTTTCCATGTGTCAAATCTGAAGAAGTGCCTGTCAGATGAAACTCTGGTTATACCACTCGATGAGGTCCAGATTGATGAACAACTTCATTTTATTGAAAAGCCTGTGGAGATTCTAGATCGAGAAGTAAAGAAGATGAAACGAAGCTGTATTCCCATAGTGAAGATCCGGTGGAATTCCAGAAGAGGGCCCGAATTTACTTGGGAACGTGAAGATTAAGTGAAGCTCAACTACCCGTACTTGTTTGAAACCCTGGCATCTACAGACAACCCTAACTAAATTTCGGGATGAAATTCTTTCTAACATGGGGAGTATGTGATAACCGACAATTTCAGGTCAATACCCGACCTTGACTTGGTAATAATTGCACCCATAACACTTTATTTTCAATTTAACTACGTTTATTGAAGCCGTTTTATGCATCGCAAACTTTCACGCATAACATTTCATGCATCGGTAATTCGGCGTAATTACCATTTTCACACGCGATACAACCGGCACACACGAACGTTGGTCATAAGTAATTTATGCATGTGTCAATAAATACCTTAAAGTGTTTTAAAGTATCTTAGATTCTAAATTAGATACATTGAAAAAGTTTAAAATCGAAGAAAAACCTTAACGCGTAAATTGATATGTTACTCGGATAAAACACGTGTAACGCAACTACTACATAAATAATTTGTTATTTACATATCATCAATATTAAAATGTATGATATTATATGATTTCTTATAATAATTTATATGTATTTTAAAAAGTAAAAAGTAAAAATATAAAAATATATAAAAATTTCCATAGTGGCACAAATACCACCCAATTATCCCATATTATACAACAAAAAAAAACATCAACCCAACCCCCACCCCAAAGCCGTCCCCCCCCCTCTCTCTAGTCATTCCATTTGGTTGACAATGCATTTGCCTTTTGCCAAGATCAAGAACTTTCTTCTTTTGTGAAACACTTTTTAGCATGGATTAAAGGAGACTAACTTTGTTACTACAAATAGAGAGCTCCATCTCATTCTTATTATCTATGAGATACACTCATGCTTCAAAAGCACATGCAAGAGAAAGGGATGTAGGCTTATAAACCCTCAAACCTTGCACATATCAACACACCACACATTCACCTCTCTCTCCCCTCTAAATTTCGGCCCCAAACCCCACCATCCCCACTTCACCATTTTTCCAACTTGAGTTCTACAAATCTTGGGTGTTCAAGTGCCTTTGGTTGAAGATCAAGTGATTTTTGAAGCTTCCAAGCATCCTACAACATCTCCTTCACCTTTTCTTGTTGGGTTTTTCTTAGTTCAAAGGATCAAGTCTTCTTTTCCTTGGATTTCAAGACTACCATCTCTTTCTCCTTGCTTGTTTAAGGTTAGCACCTTGTTTCTAATCTTCCATACATCACCATGATGTATTCATGTTCACTAACTCATCCCAAAAGTGCTCTAGCAACGCTTAAAAAATAACAAAACATGTAAGACACTTTCTGGCAGATTCATGTTCTGTGTTTTCGAGACCATAACTCGACCTAAACATGGTCAAATAAACCGTTTCTTGACTCGAACGCTCGGGATGTTATAATATCCTAACCCAATCTTTCTTAATCTCTTTTTAGCTTTATAGTATGAGGCTGGAATTTGATTTTCTTTAGGGAATGCAACTCTCAAAAACTCTAAAAGTTGGTTAAATGAACTATCCGTCCATTTGTTGATAACCTTGATATGCATCAATTTTGCTAAAAAGTTTAAAGAAGACATCCAACTACAACCGGGGTATAACTCCGTATTCAGCTCCTTAAATAATGCATCAAACTCCGGGTCAAAACCAGTTTCATCTTCGTCTACATTTTCTTCGTTAACATTCTGCTCCGCCATAACATCATCGATTGCATCAAACATCTCATTATTTGTTGCTGGAATAGATTTTCATGGAGTAAAAAGGTCTTCTATTTCTGAAGCATGTGGATATTTCTCACCATGATAAGTCCACGTCTTATATGATTGTAGAAACCCATTGTCATGCATGTGGGGCATAAATGATATCCAGATCCTGTCGGCACCCATTGCAGCATCGTTTACACGGACAAAAAGATTTTCCTAAACTGTCGACATGATTCTTGGCAATTTCTATAAAGCTATGAAAACCTTTTATAAATTCCGGAGAACTCTGATTTCGCAATTTAATCCAACTCTTATCAATTGTCATATCTATGGTGTTATAAAACATGAAAATACAACTTTATCAATTAACATATTCACAAAGATATACTAACATTAAAGTCATATACACTACATATGTACATACAAGCATAATCACAACACATAACCACTTACAAGTGTACAAACATACAAATATACAATATACATACATACACAATTACAAAAATACAAACATACTTACATGCAAGTATACAACATACTTACATACACACTTACAACTATACAAAAAACATACAAGTATACAACATACTTACTACACAATTACAAAAAAACAAACATATAATATACTAATGAACAAACATATAAACATAAATACATACAAACATTCACATACAAAATTAACATAATTACATACGTATAAACATATACATAAACAACTAAACACATTAAACCATATACATATAAAATAACACATATAAAAATGCATACAAACTTAAAACCATGAAAATATATATGGTGACATTTCATCAAACACTTGGTGGGTATAACCTAATCTAACATCAAACCCATGTAACCTAATCTAACATCAAACCCATATACATTTACATATATATACAATTTTACAATCATATAAACCTAATCACATACATATTCACCAATCAACACTTAAATCATAAACTATAAACGAATTCCATACCTTGAAAATCTTCAAATCCTTTAATTTCAACCTTTAAACTTTAATATATATGGTGACATTTCATCAAACACTTGGTGGGTATAACCTAATCTAACATCAAACCCATGTAACCTAATCTAACATCAAACCCATATACATTTACATATATATACAATTTACAATCATATAAACCTAATCACATACATATTCACCAATCAACACTTAAATCATAAACTATAAACGAATTCCATACCTTGAAAATCTTCAAATCCTTTAATTTCAACCTTTAAACTTTAATCTCACCTAAAACATAAAAATTTAGATAAAACTTATAAAAACAAGATTATATAACTTCATTATAGTAAAAGAAACACCATTCTTACCTTAAAGCATTTCAATTTGATGCCAAATAAGCCTATAAACCGAGATGAAGTCGGGAGAAGAAAAATGGGGGGTTTTTGGTTGAAAAATAGGGCAGAAGGTCGAAACTGCGATTTAAGGGGTCTGCAATCTATAGCGACGACATGTCGTCGCTATAAAGTAAAAAAAGTCGTCCCTATAGAGTCAAAATAAAAAAATATATTTTTTTAATTTTTACCTATTCCGACGACAAATCGTCGGTAAAAGTAAAAATATTATTTTTTATTTTATTTTTCTTACACGAATGGTTAAAAAAGTAATTTTTTTAATAAAAAAATTTAATATTTGTCTTTCCCGACGACACGTCGTCGGGACAGAGAACGCAGGTTTTTTAATTTTACTTCTTACGCTAAAGGTTTTAAAAAAAGATAAAATAAAATAATTTTATCCTACAGAAACGACTTGTCGTCGGGATAGAGTTTTTAATCATACCGCCTTTTTTTGGCAGCCTGCACAACTCTATACCAACGACATGTCGTCGGTTTAGAGTCAAAGTGTTGAATCTTTGACTTTTATCTGTAATGAGGACATGTCGTCGGTACAGAGCATTCTGTACCAACGACTTTTGTCGTCGCTATAGCGTTTGTCGGTATAGAGTGAAATTGTTGTAGTGTGGGTTCTCTCTCGTATTCCAGGCTCATTTCTCGATCCCTTTTTGTTGTAAATTATTGTCTATTACATATGCTCTTAAACTTTCAAAATAATGATACTCATTCTTACGTATATTAGATTAGTATGCTCTTTCATGTGTTCTTACTCTTAATGTACATATGTTGGTACGTTCTACATCAGTAAGTTTAACAATGAAAAAACTAAAGCCAAAATTCAGTTTACTAAACATGTGTTGCTGCAATAATTGGAACGGACATTCAGCGTTGCCTAAGACAAGACGTGATCTAACATAAGTGAACTAACATGCAAAATATGTATGTAACACCCCAACCCAATTAGGGTTGACGTGTCACTATCATAGTAATCAAAACATAAGACATGATTTTATAATGGAAACGTTAGGAGTACATCATCAAAATAACGTTTGAGAGCCCTAGGGTAAAGTACTCATTACATATTATTTAATCAGCCAACTCTAAATAACAAGCATATGCTACAAAAATGGCTATCTTTCTCTATTCAAAAGTCCTAGAGCTTAATTTATCTCTCTTCACACCCAGCCAGAAGTAACCTGTGAACCTGTTAAAACAAATATTTACATAATGAGCCGAATGCCCAATACGGATAAAGGCACAAGTAACAATAATAATAACTACAATAACACCAAGATATAAAGTAACATAAAACGATACGACGTGATGAAGGACAAGTCAATAAATAAATCATATCATATGGATGTACCCATTGAGCCGAATAACTTATATAAGAACAGACATGCACATAGAGCTGCAGACCCTATGTACCGAACATGAAATGGAGTGTGGGCATACACTACAACCATCCATCATAATCATATGTATATATCCTAGGACCAGTCATACGCCTACTCAACATAATGTGGCCAATGTACCTCGCAAGTACTGAAGGAGGACACCGTGATCTCTACTCACCGTCACGGTTGGTGCTATGTCATTGATGCCACAATGACATGCTTGTGGTCACCCCCACAAGTAGGGACATGCTCGGGTAATGGAATACATCAAACTAAAATAATGTTGCAATGATATATCTCAAATATATTTTCTCGAATCATCAACGAATACGTAATCATGTTATAACATAGGAACATGCGGTAAACTCCCAATTCAATACATTCTAATCGCATGTAAAATGATATTAAATCCAAAGTAGCATGGCAAAAATAATACAGAATCATGATATCAACAAATGTGCGACTAATCCAAACGAATTGAAATGTCAAAGACATTCAGGAATTTCAACGGACTATGAAAGCTAAAGGGGTTTCATTAATCAAATCGAATTTCATAACAATAAAAGATGGGATAAGAATATGTACTTTAACTGATGTTTTACAATGATGTTAGATTTGTTTGTTTACGGGGTAAGTTGTGGTCACCTACAAGATTAATAATTCTAACTTTCAAAGAGTGTATGTCCATTACGTATTAGTTCGGCGATAAACTTTAACTTTATAAACCATTTGGCTTATATCAAATATTAGCTACCACACATGATATATATATAAATAAATAAATAAAAAACAGTTTCCATATTAGATGAATATAGTTACGGATTTCGTTTTTAACCAATTGTAGTTTTATGTAAGCTACATAACTACATATATTATATTTTATTTTTATTAATTGACGTTTTAGTAGTATTTTATATAAACTATGGTTAATATGATTGGCTCTTGACCAAACTTGTTCACTCTTATTTATCATAAATTTTTTAAAATTAATTTGTTGGATTCTGTATGAGTTTGAGAAAGTATGAAGTCCAAGTATACAAACTTTCACATAATAATAATAATAATAATAATAATGATGACGACGACGACGACGACGGCGGCGGCGGCGGCGGCGGCGGCGGCGGCGGCGGCGGCGGCGGCGGCGGCGGCGCGGCGGCGGCGGGCGGCGGCGGCGGCGGCGGCGGCGGCGGCGGCGGCGGCGGCGGCGCGGCGGCGGCGGCGGCGGCGGCGGCGGCGGCGGCGCGGCGCGGCGGCGGCGGCGGCGGCGGCGGCGGCGGCGGCGGCGGCGGCGGCGGCGGCGGCGGCGGCGGCGGCGGCGGCGCGGCGGCGGCGGCGGCGGCGGCGGCGGCGGCGGCGGCGGCGGCGGCGGCGGCGGCGGCGGCGGCGGCGGCGGCGGCGGCGGCGGCGGCGGCGGCGGCGGCGGCGGCGGCGGCGGCGGCCGGCGGCGGCGGCGGCGGCGGCGGCGGCGGCGGCGGCGGCGCGGCGGCGGCGGCGGCGGCGCGGCGGCGGCGCGGCGGGCGGCGGCGGCGGCGCGCGGCGACGGCGAGGACGGCGAGGACGGCGAGGACGACGACGAGGACGACGACGAGGACGACGACGAGGACGACGAGGAGACGACGAGGAGGACGACGAGGAGGACGACGAGGAGGACGACGAGGAGGACGACGACCAGGAGGACGACCAGGAGGACGACCAGGAGGACGACGAGGAGCGACGAGGAGGACGACGAGGAGGACGACGAGGAGGACGACGAGGAGGAGGACGAGGAGGAGGACGACGAGGAGGACGACGAGGAGGATGACGAGGACGATGACGATGAGGATGACGATGACGATGACGATGACGATGACGATGACGATGACGATGACGATGACGATGACGATGTGAGGATGACGATGAGACGATGACGATGACGATGACGATGACGATGTGAGGATGACGATGAGACGATGACGATGAGGATGAAGATGTGAGGATGACGATGAGACGATGACGATGAGAGCGATGACGATGAGACGATGACGATGAGACATGGTTTGGCGGTGGTGGGGCGGTGGCGGTGGCGGTAACGGTAACGGTAACGTAACGGTAACAGTAACGATAACGATAACGATGATAATAATAATAATAATAATAAACAACAACAACAACAACAATAACAAATAATAATAATAACAACAACAACCATAATAATAAAATAATAAATAATAATGATAATAGTTAGTAAATAAAATCATCTGTTAATATTTTCTTTTTCGTACGTGCTATTATTATTATTATTTTTACTATAAAGATTTGGATGTTTTACAAGTTATGAGTTCCCACCAATATACTTATTAAAAAGAATTACTATTAAATCTTTCCATCATTATTAATACATATACATATTTTATTTGGTTGAAATGAAATGTGTAAATGTATAATATGACATTCATGAACCAGGGTGCTAAATATATAACCAAAGGCATGTACATATGTAGAAAAATAAATAAAATAAAGTAAATAGTTAAAATAAGTTCGGTTTATCGTAAATGTTCCAATAAGTTCGGTTTATCGTAAATGTTTTTTTAGCATTGACCTCCTTCAAAGTTAGTGAAGTTTGCTATTAGTTAAAATAATTAATATTATTATTATTTTAACCTTAGTCATCCTCTTCACTTGAATAACAATCGGTCACCGGAAACATAAAACGAGACATTCGCCAATTGAACAAAATAGATTAACAATGAACGTGTCTAATCATGAGAGGGGGTTTCGTTTTGGTTTACCTCATCGTTAGCTAGAGTGCTCTAGAAACGTGAGTCGTCGGGGAGTCTGCAATGGTCGACAGGGGTATCGTTGGTAGCTCCGATGTTTGGAGAAAGGTTGTTACTGATACTCTGATAGAGAAGTTCGACAACGGTTCTAGTATGCATTTGCGGTCGCTGGAAAAATATTTGCAACATCCGCGAGAGTATAGCGGTGCTCCGGTGGTTAGAGAGGTGGCAGTGGGTGGAACCAGAATGAGATGGCTTTGGTTGTTGTTGTTTAGGGGTCGAAAGAAGGTGGGTCGGAGAGGGTGAAAAATGGCCTGAATTTCTGAACCGTGAAGACTAAAACAAAGCAAGATGTTAGGGGGTTGTGTGGATGGGGGTGAACAAATGTTGATTTTTAAAGCTAGAGAGTTAACGTTTCAAACGTGTGGTTACCAATCTTTGTTTTATGAAGTCATTTCATTGTTTTTTTTTGGTGAGTATTGTTTGACACAAGAAAAAAAGTTAAAGGTTTCTGGTTATGGATGACTTGTAGGCATTTTGGTTAAAGAGATGAAGAGAAAACTTTAATTAGATAATATGATGGTCAAAGGTCAACTTGATCCATAAGTATATCTATTTTTAACATTTGTTTTCTTTATTGAGTTTTATTATTAAATATTGTTTTATCATTATGAATATTATCTACAAAATATACATACAGATGACTTAAGTATATACATTTATGTATATTCATTTATTTAATTGTTTCTTATTATTAAGATCTATACAAAAAGAATTTTTTTTATATATGTGTATTTTTTGATATTTCAATATATCTTGTAATCGTGCAGCATTTGGGAGGAGCTCTGTAAGGATACAAAAATTTCTGGTACAGTTATTACATCATAGCATTGCTTTTGTTTATTTTTTAAGAGTTTGTTATTAATAAAATCCTTGAATTCATTCTCATTGATGACCTATATTTATAATTACAATTATACACTTTACCCCTTTAATCTATATAACGAATACAAACATGACATAATATAATAGTCTAGTCTAATATACCCCCTCAGTCTATGGAGGAGGTTGACGAATGCTTAGAATGGAACGAAATCATTGAAGAGAATACGTGGTAGGCCTTTCGTAAAAATATCCAAAAAATTGTGCTTGGACGGTACATGTAGAATGTGAACTAGACCTCGTTGAACCTTCTCCCTCACAAAATGAATGTCAATCTCAATATGTTTGGTCCTTTGATATTGAACTGGGTTTTCCGACAAATAAATAGCACTAATGTTATCACAAAACACCAAGGAAGTACGTGTCAGCGGGAAGCCCAATTCAAGAAGCAAGTTGCGTAGCCAGTAAAGTTCAACCACCGTATTTGTACACCTCTATATTCTGCTTCAGCACTTCAATGAGACACTGTGGATTGGCGTTTAGAGGACCATGAGATGATATTGTCACCTAAGTATATGCAGTAGCCAGATGTGGAGCGACAGGTATCGGGTTAGCTTGCCCAATCAGCGTCGATGTATGAAATAAGCATGGAAACTGAGGATCGACACATGCATAACCTATGGTTATGGTACCTTTGAGGTACCTCAGTATGCTCTTGAGGGCATGCATGCGGCCCGTACGTGGTGCATGCATGTGCATGCATATCTGCTGTACTACATATGAAATGTCAGGGCATATAAATGTTAAGTATTGAAGTGCACTTCCCAGGCTTCGATAGGAGGTTGGATCATCAAGTAAGTCACCTGAATCTGCACTTAGTTTTCCATTGGTGTCTACGGGGTTGTGCACCGGATTACATGATCCCATTTTTGCACGATCAATGATGTCCCAAGCATAGGAATGTTGAGATAAAAATAGCCCGTCGGGTCTGCGAGAGACAGAAATACCCAAGAAGTCACTGAGTGGTCCAAGGTCCTTCATTGCAAATTCAGCCGATAACTTGGACATTAGAAACTATTTTAGTGTCGGAGAGAAGGTAACCAAAATGATATCGTCAACATAAGTAAAATGTAGGCAGTTTCTGATCATGACGGTATATGAATAACGAATAGTCACAAGAACTATGACGGAACCACAAGGTAGTGACATAATCTGTAAATATTTGGTACCACGCCCATGGGGCTTGTATCAAGCCATATAGCGAATTCGTCAATCTACAAACATGATTCGGGTATTTGGGATCCCTAAACCCCGATGGCTGATGCATAAATACAGTTTCATTCATGTACCTGTGCAAAAACACTTTTTCACATCTAGTTGATTGATTCCCCAGTTCTTATTAAGTGCAATATGGAGAACTGATCAAATGGTGGCAGGTTTTATAAGGGGACTGAAAGTCTCGTCATAGTCCACCCCACTTGCTGGTTCCTACCATCACATACCAACCTAGCCTAGTAACGTTCAATGACACATCTGATTTTGTTTTATGTTTAAATAACCACATACATCTGATGACTTGCATATTAGGTGTGACAGGATCTCAGCCTCTCGTGTGATCAATAAGATTATGTTTGCAGCGGATTTAGCTCATTAATTAGCAATTAAAGCAAGAACATAAAAGATATTTCAAATTAAAGCATGAACATAGAGAGAAGAGTTTCTGCAAAACAATAAATGTTCTATTGGTTCGCACGTTTCGGCAATTAAAACAGTATGGTTACCCATCCTTTTATAGGCGGCAAAAGGATGGGCGTGATGTCCTTTTTCTGACATCACTGAATATTCAAATTACAACTGACAAAAACATAAAACTACTGAAGATGTCAACAACTGACATCTTCTTACAAAAGTTCCTAAGTGCTGACAAAAGTAAACTACTGAAACTATAACAGCTGAAGAACATTCTCTTCAGCTGTTGTACAACTACTGACACAAAATAAACTTAGGAAAAGGAAAAAACCACCACAACAGCTGAAGAGGACTTCTTCAGTTGTTGAGACAAACTCTGTCTTCAGTACTTGGTCTTCAGACTTGGCTTCGGAAGATGAAACTTCGGAAGATGTTACTTCGGAAGATGTAACAACTGATGACTTCAGTAGATATCATCAGTTGTTGTCTTCAGTCTTTTTCTTCAGACTTTGCTTCGGAAGATAGAACAGCTTCGGAAGATGTAACAACTGATGACTTCAGTAGATATCATCAGTTGTTGTCTTCAGTCTTTTTCTTCAGACTTTGCTTCAGAAGATAGAACAGCTTCGGAAGATGTAACAACTGATGATCTCAGTAGATATCATCAGTTATTGTCTTCAGTCTTTGTCTTCAGACTTTGTCATCTCAGCAGAGAGCTGGCACTAAGATGCTCTCGAGCCCTGACATTCAGGCAAGAGAACACAATAGCTGATGAGAGTCCTCAGTTCCTCTCTGACCTTCCGGTAAGAGAACACAATAGCTGATGAGAGTCTTCACTAGTTGTTGCAGTGGCATGTGGGACTTAGAGGTTTTCCTGATCTTGGCTCATTGGTTCTTTTGGTCCAACAAACTCCCCCTGAACCAATGCAGCCAAAACCTCTAATTATTGAAGTCCCACTTATTGGTGGCATAAAGATTGGTCTATTTCCTCCTAGATCAGATTAGGAGTTGACCCAGATAAGTACTGGCCGGAGAGGTAGTCTCAAGTGTTTGTTTGGCTAAGTATGGATGGGAGCTCTGTCTTGGGGAATTGGACACAGAGCTGTTGCCCCATCCATGAGATCTACCTCCCATGTACAAGTCGGTAGGATTCTCGGGTGTAGGCCTGAAGAAAGATCATTTGTTCTTCTTTGGACATGTCTTCAGGCTCACCTTCGAACAATCCCTCCCGACCGTACAGCTCTGAGAGATACTTGACCTGTTTTCCATTTTTGAGCTCAAGTGTTGTGATTTGCCTATATGCAAACTCATCAGGGTGTATACCCTCTAACAACAAAGTGAGCTCATTCCGATGAAAATTCTCAAGCTTCTTATAGACCAGACCCTTCCTAACCACCCTATTATCTAGCATTGAAAAGGTGGTTGGCCGGCTCTATAAGCTTTCTCGAATTCATCTACTATTTCCCAGGGTATATTACAATAGCCACAGAGACCTCTTCATCTACGATTCTCTTTAGTTGGCTTTTGTATCTCACAGGCATGTCCTTCTTGACTATCCTGTGAGCCACCCTTGGGTCAGGCCAAGTTCTCACCCTCTCCCTTTTATATTGAAAGGTTTGTCTGAGGGTGAATAACCTCAGAGCTTCTCTCTGCATATTTATTATAGAGGTCGAAGCAGCATAACATTTGTCAATGCTTTTCAGCATTTCCTCATCATGTTTCTTTTGCTGCTCCTCCTCTTCTAACTTAGCCCTCACAGTGTCCTGCTGTGAGGTGGGAGTGATGGTTTGTGATTTGGCTTTGGGTAAAGGTATAACTGCTGAAAGTGGCAGACTATCCTCCTCATCCTCCTCTTCTTCATCTTGCAGCCTCAGCACCCTTCTCTTCTTCTTCAAGGGTGGATCATTGGCTACGGGTTTTGGTGGTAAAGGAGTTGGTTTTGTGGGTTGTGGTTTGGTGATTGGTGTGGGAATGTTGGCAGGCACCGCTAGCAGCCTAGAGATAAGGGCTGGTTTGGTTAGCTTTACTAGCAGTGTCCTGTTCCCACACCGGCTTCAGATAGGGCCTCTGCGACTAGTCCCTTTGTAAAATCACCAGCCGAACAAATCTTGGTGGTTATTGCCAAGAGTTTGTCCCTGGTCCATGCCTTAACATCAAGGACTGGTCTGCCCAGGTACTTCGAAGTGAACCTACTCATAGCCTCAAGTTTTTGTCTTTCCTCTTGGCTAAGAGTAGTCCATCGGTACTCAATCTCCCTCTTCTCCATATTCCTGATCTCTTGATCTAGCAAGGCAGTGTCCTTGTCAAAGCCTTGCCTGAACAGCTGTTCAATGACTTTGTTCATTGAACGGGTATGTTCAGCATCAGCCTCCTTGACAAGGGCTGCTAGATCAGGATCAGCCACCTTCTTTCCCTTTCCCTTATTCTTATCAGTGACACTGAAATCCTTTGGATGTCAGTCACTTTTATTGGCTCTACCTCCCTCTCTTTCCTCTTCCCCTTCTCCCTCACCTTCCCAGTCTCCTCAACCAACTCCCTCTCAACCACCACCTCTTTCTCTGCCTCTCCCTCTTCCTCACCCTCTTCCTCTTGGCTTGCACTGATGTCTCCCCCTTTTTGGGTGCATTGGTTGGGGTTTGACTATCAGCAAGCGCCTTAGAAACGGCAACCTCCACCAAGGGTTGTATGTATGTGGGAAGCCTCTCATCAAGGGTCTGAATTACTATATTTTGAAGTATGGTGTGATGAGAGGTAGGGATTTCTGGAAGATAGCATCCAGCTGCTCAGGGGGGTTCTGACCCTGAGAGCTAGTGCCAGAAGCAGGGGCTGGTGGCCGAGTTTGTGGGGTTGGCTCAGTGTTTGTGAGACCTTCGGGTGAAGGTGCCATCTGTTGGGTAGTGGTGGCAGATGGACTTCTATCCTGAGTCATCTGAGCAAGCAGCTCTTTGAGTCTGCTTATCTCATCCTCTAGGATAGTGTTTTGAGCGACTACATCATAGAAGAAGCTCAGGTCATCATCAGCATGAGCTGAATCACCTGACCTCCTGACAGTGTCAGGATGTACATGTCCTGAGTGTGGCTCAGTAATGACATGTGCCCCTTGTTCATGGTACTGGGGACTTCTGGCCTCCGGATTGGATCCATCATCGGCCATTGCCTCTGGTGAGGTCTTAGAGATGTTACCAACTTCACCCTGCTCAGATGTTGATGCAGGGGAAGTGGCAGCCTCACCAGATTGTTCTCTCTCCCTAGCCACACTGGGAGAGTGAACTGATTCTCTGTGCTGTGGGCTCTGATCAGCACTTGTGCCCACCCCCTCTTCGGTTGGAGTCTCCCCAGTGGTAATAGGTTTCTGGGGAGAGGGTGGAGTGCTCAGATCAGTCAGCACTCTGGCTATTACCAGTGTTGGGCTTAGTGGGGCAGTCTCCTCAGTATATGGGCTAGAAGCAGTATGCACATGGGGAGGACTGTGCTCTTCAATGGCAGCCTCCTCAAGTGAGGAAGACCCCAGTAATGTGGTTGCCCCAAAATTGGTTACATCAGGCTCCTGTTGAGAGGAAGCCTGTGCGGTTGTGGTGGGTGGAGTCGTGGTACCTGCTGGGAGAATCGAACCAGCAGGCACATCCTGCCTTTGTGTGGCAGGGGCATCCTCAGGGGACTCATCTCCCTGAGTAGCCTTTTGGGCTTCTTTTTGGCTTTTGGCTTGGTGGGGACTTTGGATTTGGAGGTGGAGGCTGTGGGTTCCAGCTGCGTGGGTTTTCGCAGCCGGCCAGCCTGTTTGAGTGTGGGTCAGTGTTGTGCCTGGAGTATACCTCAGCTTGAACAGCCATGGCAGGGACCCCAGTGCCAACTAGTCCCTCAGCCTGAAGCTGGTATTCGATCATGGCCATTATGAACCGTGGATACAAGTTCCAACGGTTAGAAAAAGATTTTGTGGCCATGTCCTTGAGTTCCAAAAATAAAATATCAGTAAAATTTAGTGGTTGTTTCTCAAGGATAGAATACAATACCTGTTGCCACCTTGTTGACATCTGGTCCCACGAAGAGGTTTTGGGAGCCAGACAAACATTCACCATGTGGAAGATCAATCGTTGAGGGTCAGGGAAGTGTTTCTTCAACAAGGTAGAGGCTGATAGGTTACCCTGATAGTCATGAGATGTGAAGGAGAGATCAAGGGTACCTTTGGGGTAGGAAGTTGGGTGAGTGGCATCATCCAGCTCTAGGGTTTGGCGTAGAGTAGCTGGAGTGATAACCACCGGTTTGCCGTTGACGGAGGACCGGAGAGAGACCTCGCCATCATGCTCTCCAGTGTGGACGGTCACATTTGTCCAAAACTCCGTCAAGGAGTCGGTGTATATGGTGGGGTTGATGAGAAATGCCGTTTTGTATGGGGAGTCGTGCATGAGATCGACGGCATTGTGAAACTTAGGCCATAATGGCGATTTAGTGAGATGTGCGACACAGTTGTGTCTAGGCTTTATGTGCAAGGACGCCATTAAAGGTGTGTGTGGGAATTTCAGAGGGTTTGGTAAGATTAGGGCAAGTGAAGTAAATGCTCTGAAAGTAAGATATTTATAGGGTAGGCTAAAGGTTGAAAGAAAACTACTGAAGGTTTTGGTGTTAGTCATCAGTTGTTATAACACCTGATGACGTGGTTTTAAGCTTCAGTGTTTGTAACTTCCGAGGACTTGGTATTAGTCTTCAGTAGTTGAAACTACTGAGACCTTGGTTTTGTCCTTCGGAAGTTGTAAACGTCGGAAGAATTACTATCTTCAGTAGTTATGAACTACTGATAACCTAGTAGTCTTCTTCAGACGTTGTAACAACTGAAGACTTGGTGTTAGCCTTCAGTAGTTGTGAACTACTGAGATCAGTAGTTGTGAACTACTGAAGACATGGTATTGCTTCAGTTGTTGTAAACAACTGAGGACTTGGTGTTAGCCTTCAGTAGTTGTGAACTACTGAGATCAGTAGTTGTGAACTACTGAAGACATGGTTTTGTCCTTCAGTTGTTTGTGTATGAAACATCAGCTGTCGTTATCAGCTGATGAGAAATTACTCATCAGCAGTTT
The DNA here is from genome assembly GCA_024085815.1 of Flaveria linearis. Taxonomy (NCBI): domain Eukaryota; kingdom Viridiplantae; phylum Streptophyta; class Magnoliopsida; order Asterales; family Asteraceae; genus Flaveria; species Flaveria linearis. The sequence continues at coordinate 58,865 of JABSNV010000908.1, forward strand.
CCGTCAAATCAGTTGTTTCATACTGGCCTCCACATTTACTCATCAGCTCCTTTTGGCTGACTTTCAGATGTTTCATTGACCCTTCAGCTCTGGAGAATATTTGCCTTCAGCTCTTGTGATCAGATGTTCACAAGTGCTGATGAAATAGTCTTCCGAGCTGGTGAACAAATTTTGCAGTACTTGTGTAAGATTACACATCAGTACTTGTGAACAAAATTCGTTCTTCAGTACTTATTTATTGAAAATCATACATCAGTAGTTGTAATCCACCTCACTACATCAGTTGTTTACAATAAATTAAGTAAAGCAGTACTTTGAGTTATTTTAGTCTTCAGTAGTTATGAAAGAGCTGAAGACTAAATTACTCATCAGTACTTGTATTTGACCTTTGCTCTTCAGTAGTTGTGAACTAAGAGTACCAGCATAGGTCAAATCATTCAAGCTGCAGCATACCAAGCCTTAGTACCAAATTTTGGAATGTGGCACTATCTAAAGGCTTAGTAAAAATGTCTGCAAGCTCATCAGCACTAGGCACAAACTTAGGATCAATCAGACCTTTCTCATAGCAATCCCTGATAAAATGATGTCTGATCTCAATATGCTTGGTCCTAGAGTGCTGGACTGGATTCTTAACAATACAAAGAGCTGAAGCACTATCCATTAATAATGGAGTCTTAGTCTCAGTAATGCCATAATCCAGAAGTTGGTTCTGAAGCCAGAGTATTTGAGAGGTACAACTTGCAGCAGCAATATACTCAGCTTCAGCAGTGGATGTAGCAATTGATGTTTGTTTCTTACTCTGCCAAGAAACTAAACAATTGCCTAGGAATTGGCAACCACCAGAAGTGGATTTTCTGGTGACTTTGCATCCTGCATAGTCACTATCAGAGAAAGCAACTAATTTGCATGAATGCCCAGCTGAATACCAAAGTCCTAGTGATTGGGTACCTTGCAGATATCTAAAGATCCTTTTGACTGCAATCAAATGGGATTCTTTAGGTGCAGCCTGAAATCTAGCACAAGCACATGTTGAAAACATGATGTCTGGTCTAGAAGCTGTAAGGTACATCAAGGACCCAATCATACATCTGTAAAGGGTTTCATCAACCGCTTTACCTTTCTGATCAACATCTAGTTGTGTGATGCTGCTCATGGGAGTAGAACAGGGCTTACAGGATTGTAAATCAAACTTACTCAGCAACTCTTTGGTATACTTGGACTGATGGATGAAGATTCCATCATCCAGTTGTTTGATTTGCAAGCCCAGAAAGTACTGTAATTCTCCCATAGCACTCATTTCAAATCTCAGCTTCATAAGCTTTGTAAATTCATCACACAACTTTGGATCAGAGGATGCAAAGATGATATCATCAACATAAATCTGAACAAGGAGCTTATGTTGTCCTACAGTCTTGATGAATAAGGTTTTATCAATGGAGCCTCTAGTGAACTTCTTCTCTAGAAGAAAGGTTGAGAGTGTCTCATACCAGGCTCTAGGTGCTTGCTTCAGCCCATAAAGAGCCTTATCAAGCTTGTACACCCAATCAGGATGTTTATTGTCCTCAAAGCCTGGTGGTTGACACACATAAACCTCTTCTTTGATTTTTCCATATAGGAAGGCACTTTTGACATCCATTTGATAAACCTTGAGACTGTGAAAGGCAGCATAAGCTAAGAACAGTCTAATTGCTTCTAGTCTGGCCACAGGTGCAAAGGTCTCATCATAATCGATTCCTTCCTCCTGTGCAAACCCTTGAACAACCAGTCTGGCCTTGTTCTTGACAATTTGGCCCTTCTCATCTGTTTTGTTCCTGAATACCCACTTGGTGCCTATAGCACACTTACCTTTGGGTAATGGAACAAGCTCCCACACTTGCTGTTTCTTGAATTGAAGTAGCTCAAGCTGCATAGCTTCCACCCATCCATTGTCTCTTAAAGCAATATGATAGTTCTTTGGTTCTTGCTGACTGATGAAGAGAGCATAGAAGCAGAAGTTGGACAATTGATTCCTGGTTGAAACTCCAGCATGATATCACCAATGATTTGTGAAGTGGGGTGATTCTTGAGCTCTTGATAAACTATGATATCTGTGCAAGTGTTTGTAGACCCATCAGCAGCAACAGATGGTGATGGAGATTCCTGAAACCATGTAGAGGATGGCAGCTCAAATGAAGTAGAGCAAGCAGAAATCTCATCAGCATTTGTAGTGGATGGAGCTACTGAGCTACAGGAGCATCAGGTTCAGTGGAATTAGGCAGGTTGTCACTGAACTTGAAGAGGTGAGTACTGACTTCATCATCTTCAGTACCACCAGGTGGAGATCTGTTGACAGGCTCAACAGATGGAGGTTGATAAGGAACATATTACAGTATGTCCAGATCAAACAGCTCCACAGGGTTTTGTGGAATCTTGTCCTTTGGAGATTCATTGAACTTAACATGCAAAGTTTCTTCAACCCATTTGGTTCTACAGTTGAAGACTCTGTATGCTTTGCAAGTTGATGAATAACCAACAAAGTACCCTGCATCCACCTTACTAGCAAACTTATGGAGTGGGTTGCTAGTGTTGAGAATGAAACAAGGACACCCAAAGGCTCTAAAGAATGAAATAAGAGGGGCCAAATGATGAAGAACTTCATAGGGAGTCTTCATCAACCTCTTATTTACTAAGGCTCTATTCTGTACATAGCAAGCTGTATTGACAGCTTCAGCCCAAAAGGTCAGTGGCAGCCCTGAGTCAGCCAACATTGACCTTGCTGCTTCAATGAGGGTCCTGTTCTTTCTCTCCACCACTCCATTCTGTTCAGGAGTTCTTGGAATGCTAAACTGCCTTCTAATTCCCTTGGACAGGTAGAAGTCATCAAGTGTGTGGTTTCTAAATTCTGTTCCATTGTCACTCCTCACACTCTTGACCTGTAGGGAATACTGCTTTTCTACTTGTAACACAAAGTTCATTATTGTCTTTGCTGCTTCATCCTTGGAGTGCAAGAAGAAAGTCCATACAAACCTGGAGTAATCATCCATAATTACCAGGCAGTATTTCTTCTTTGCCATGCTCATTACTCTGACAGGACCAAAGAGATCCATGTGCAGAAGTTGTAAGCAGGCAGTGGACTTAGGTTCTTCTATTGAAGGGAATGAAACTTTGTGTTGTTTTCCTTTCAAGCAAGAAGTGCAGTCATCTTCACACTTGAACTCCTTCAGAGGCAATCCTCTTACTAGACCATGGCTTATAAGCTGATTCATGTTCTTGAAATTAACATGACCCAGCCTTCTATGCCAAGTGTAGACTCTTGAGGAGATGCCTTGGAGAATAGGCAAGGATGGCCTTTTAGATCCATCTTTTTGGAAAGATCTAAGGCATACACTCTTCCTGTCCTGTTGGCCTTCAGGAGAGTGTGTTCATCCAATGCCTTGTCAATCAAACTCAGAACTTTGGATGACAGAATCCTACAGTTCTGGCTTGTGAAAAGGGCAACATGGCCTTTGTCACACATTTGACTGACACTCAAGAGGTTGTACTTGAGATTCTCCACATGGTTAACATCATCAAACCTTATTTCCCCGTTGGAAACAAAGCCTTTTCCGACGATGTAACCCTTTGCATCGTTGCCAAAAGAAACAAATCCCTTCTTTCCTTGAGAGTAGTCATTAAGAAGGGAGCTGCTTCCCGTCATGTGCATGGATCCTCCACTGTCTACATACCAGATGCTTCTTTGGCATGTTGAAGAACCCTGCAAACACAACCATGTGTTAGTTAGTCTTGGAGACCCAAACCTGCTTGGCCTTGGGTCTGATCTCAGCTACAGATGTAGCACTAACAGGTGTGTTATGTGTGACAGCTTGAGGTGAAGAAGATGGTACAGAAGAGGAAGCTTTTGGCTTGGACTTCCTTTTCTGTGGTTTCAACATAGGAGCATCTAAGTGGTTGACTCTTCCCACTAGTTGCTGAACCATCATCACCAACTGTGTCTGGTTTTGTGATAAAGCCTTCAGCTCTTCAGACACATTGGAGTTTACTGATGATGAGTTCCTATGTTGTACCATCTTTTTCTGAGCAACCTCAGCTGTTGTCTGAGAAATCCCTACCTTAGATTTAGCTTTGGGCTTAGGGATTTCAGACTTGGATGTTGCCAGTACAAACTTGGTTTCAAACTCACTCTTCATTTTATTGATGCTCTCAGAAATTTTCTCCTTCTGCTTGAGTTTGGAACCCCTTTTGTACCAGCAATCATCAGTAAGATGATTGAACAAGCCACATATCTCACATGGCTTTTTCTTCATCTTATGCTGATTATCAGCTGAAGAGGATTTAACTGCTGAAGACTTGTTCTTCAGCTGTTTGTCATCAGTACTAGCAGTTTTCTTCCTAGTGCCTGCTTTCCTGGTATCCTCTTTAGCTGTCTTCAAACCTTTCCTACTGTTAGTTTTCTTCTCTTTAGTGCTAACGGTATTTGAGGTTTGAACTTCAGATGTTGTCACTTGCTCTCCAGTACCTTCAGTACTTCTAGTGACAACTTCTGAGTTGATCAGCCTTTTGGTCATGTGATAGTCTATCTCTGATGATGCTGATTCAGAGGATAGTAAGTCACATGATGAGAAGGATTGGTTATTGCTCTCCCCATCAGATTCAACTTCTGCTCTTGAAATGAAATCTGTGGGAGGAGCAGTGTGATTATAACCAATGCCAAACTTCACATTGGAAGCTGTTTGCTTGCTAAGAAGCATTTCAAAACCCTTGCAAGATTGCACCCATCGATCACACTCAACTTGGGTGGTTGCAAGAGTTTCCTTGAGGTCCTTGTACTTCTCTAGAAGTACATCTTCCCTAGCTTTACTATCTTTGATTTGGCAGTTGAGCTTGTAAATCTCATCATTTTTATCTTTTAGGACAACCTCAAAATCAGCTTTTCTTTTGGAAATAGTGTGCTCAAGCTCAAGATTTTTATCTATTAAAGCTACATTTGCTTCTCTAATAGAAGCAAATGCTGCTATGCATGACTCTGAACAAAGCTTGGCTTTTGCCTCAGTGGATACCTGAGATGAGGCATTGGATGATGACCCTTCAGCAGAATCAAGGGCCATCAGAGCAAGATTTCCAAAAGGTTGATCACCACCATGTTGACCAGCACCTTGGAGTAGTGGTTCCTGGCCAGATAGCTCTTCTGGTAGACTACTCCAGTCAACAGCAGTTGGGGTGAAAAAGCTTTGTTGTTGAGGTTGTGTGTGGTGATGAGATTGGGAAGAATGAGGCTCTGGAAGAGCATGAGGTGGTTGAGCCGGGGGTACTTGAGTTTGACCAGGCTGAGACATGTAGTAACAGGGGTAAGGATAAGGCATATGACCCTGTGGCACAAAATAAGCAGGTGATGCTTGTGCTTGAGATGGATGGGGAGAACTGTAGGAAGGTTGCCCTTTGTGCTGTGAGCTATTGCTGGGAAAAGTCACAAAGGGTGCAGATGAGTTAGATCCAGATGATCTACACTCTCTTGCAAAGTGTCCAAGCCTTTGGCACTTGTGACACCTCAACTTGCTCTTGTCAAAACCAACTTTGGTTTTGTCAGAGAGTCCTGGGAATTTCCTACCAGTTCTTTTGTAGAACTTCTGAGATCGGATATTTATCATTGCCATTTGGTTCAAAATATCCATCTCTTCCAGATCATCATCTGGAATGCCCTTCAAATCCTCCATCAGAAAACACAAGTTGTCACCACCTCCTCCTGAACTACCGACACCAACAAAAGCTTGTTCTGAGTTTGTAGAGAAATCAATATGCTCATCATAAGAACTTTCTGATGAAGCATATTCTGACTCATGACTTATCAAGGCAGCATTACCTTGGACAAAGTCATCAGCAAGTTTGCCAGAAGATGACAACTTCCTCTTTTGCTCTACCTCTCTCTCAAAAGTGAGTAGTTTCCCATGAAGTTGGGTGAGAGATAGAGTGTCAAGGTCAGCACTAGAGCGTAGGACAATGGTATATGTGTCCCATCTCTCAGGCAATGACCTGAGGAACCTGTTGTTCATCTGGCTTTTGGAGTACTCTTGTTTAACCATCTTCAGCTCAGAGATTAAACAAGAGAACCGCTCAAACTGCTGGGTCAGAGTCTCACCCTTTCTATATGAGAAAGTCTCATATTGTTGGGCAAGGATTTCCCTATTGTTTGCTAAGACCGAATCAGTTCCTCCAAATTGTTCCTTTAGAGCAACCCATAGGTCATGAGCAGACTCATGATGCAAGAGCCCTGAATATATCTCGTTTGGAATGGCCATGGCTAAAATTCCATGGGCTCTAGCATCAATTTCAAACAGCTTTAGATCTTCGTCCGAATACTGTTCAGGTTTCTTCGCAACCTGTTCATTAGATTCCGGGACGTTCACCATAGGCTTGTATGGCCCATGCACCACTGACTTCCAACAACCAGCACTGTTGACAGCCAAGTGGTGCAGCATACGTCTTTGCCATATGTTATACTCGTTCCTAACCAGCATCGGAGGCTTGGTGCGGAACCAGTATTGTGAGGATCATTAGTTGGTGTTGTCATCTCAGGTTTTAGTCAAAAACAAGTTTAAACCAGACAAATGTGACTCGAAACCACCGAAAGACCTCAAGGTTTTGGCCGGAAACAGCAGAAACTCACTCTCTATGACTAACTCTTGCAAATTGCTAATTCGATCAAACTGAGAGATCAAAAGAGCAGTTTCAAATGATCAATGGTAAGATCGATCAATGATTAACCTGCTCTGATACCATTTGACAGGATCTCAGCCTCTCGTGTTGATCAATAAGATTATGTTTGCAGCGGATTTAGCTCATTAATTAGCAATTAAAGCAAGAACATAAAAGATATTTCAAATTAAAGCATGAACATAGAGAGAAGAGTTTCTGCAAAACAATAAATGTTCTATTGGTTCGCACGTTTCGGCAATTAAAACAGTATGGTTACCCATCCTTTTATAGGCGGCAAAAGGATGGGTGTGATGTCCTTTTTCTGACATCACTGAATATTCAGATTACAACTGACAAAAACATAAAACTACTGAAGATGTCAACAACTGACATCTTCTTACAAAGTTCCTAAGTGCTGACAAAAGTAAACTACTGAAACTATAACAGCTGAAGAACATTCTCTTCAGCTGTTGTACAACTACTGACACAAAATAAACTTAGGAAAAGGAAAAACCACCACAACAGCTGAAGAGGACTTCTTCAGTTGTTGAGACAAACTCTGTCTTCAGTACTTGGTCTTCAGACTTGGCTTCGGAAGATGAAACTTCGGAAGATGTTACTTCGGAAGATGTAACAACTGATGACTTCAGTAGATATCATCAGTTGTTGTCTTCAGTCTTTTTCTTCAGACTTTGCTTCGGAAGATAGAACAGCTTCGGAAGATGTAACAACTGATGACTTCAGTAGATATCATCAGTTGTTGTCTTCAGTCTTTTTCTTCAGACTTTGCTTCGGAAGATAGAACAGCTTCGGAAGATGTAACAGCTGATGATCTCAGTAGATATCATCAGTTATTGTCTTCAGTCTTTGTCTTCAGACTTTGTCATCTCAGCAGAGAGCTGGCACTAAGATGCTCTCGAGCCCTGACATTCAGGCAAGAGAACACAATAGCTGATGAGAGTCCTCAGTTCCTCTCTGACCTTCCGGCAAGAGAACACAATAGCTGATGAGAGTCTTCACTAGTTGTTGCAGTGGCATGTGGGACTTAGAGGTTTTCCTGATCTTGGCTCATTGGTTCTTTTGGTCCAACAAGGTGTTTGGGGGATAAGCTCCCAAGTCTTATTATCCATAAGAGAAGTAAACTCATCAGTCATGACATGGTTCCAAGCTGGGTAGCAAGTGCTTCGATTGGGTTTTTGGGTAAAGGTGCAAGGTTGATGGATGTAGTGTTTAGATTAAGTGGGTTTTTGGTTTTAGAGTGACCACTCATGCTACGGGTTTGCATTGTTCTACGTGGTGGATGTAACATCGCGTATTTTAGTAAAAATATATATATATATATATATATTAATTTTTGTTAGAATGTTGATAATTACAACAATTATAATAATATAATAATAATAATAATAATAATAATAATAATAATATATATATATAATAATAAATAATAAAGTCCAGGGGCTAAATGGTGATTTTTGAAACTTAAAACTAAGTTTAAAACATGAAATAATAAAACATAAACCACAGGGACCTTTAGTGTAATTATGGAATTTTCAAAACCAACCCCCCCCACCCCCCGTTTTTCCGGCCAAGAATTCCGGCCACATTCCGGCCGTTTCTCCGGCGGCCCATAACCCCCAAAACCACCAAATTTCAATCAAATTAAAACCCCGACAAACCCACATGGAAGATTCGAACTCTATGCACCCCAAAACGCGTTTAATCATTGAATAATTCGGATCCAAAGCTCACCACCTCGAATCCACTTTATTCCCGACCGTTCAACGGCTAATTAACCCACTCAAACAACAATCATAATCAAATTAAAGATACCTAAACGATCCTATACATATACCCAATCGAAATCAGTTTCCAATTGTACCTAAAACAAACACAAACACATCGTTCGATCTCTCCCAAAGTCGCGACCTGCAACTCAATTAAAAACCCATCTCCGTTCGATTTTAACCAAAATTGATAAAGGGTTTTTAATCTCCATCATCATTAGAATCTTCCCTCAAGTTTAATTCGATTACAATCATTGTTAGAGCATCATTCGATTGGTACATTGACCTCGACTTATTCTTCATCAGGTTAATCACTCAATCGACACCATATATGAAATTACACATACATACACACTCGATTTCTCATGGGGAACAAAAGCCCCATGATTTCAGGAGCTTGCGAGATCGATTTCGAGGTCAATTTGGGCTTCGATCGAACTAGGGCTCAAATGGGTTAAGGGAATCGGGTGAAAGAAGCATAAAACTAATTGGGAACCAGTTTAACCGCGGCTTAGGCCTTTGGTTCACTGGTCCCGTGTTCCCATGTCAAACAGGAGGTCCCGGGTTCGACCCCGGGCACCTCCAATAATTTTTTTAGGTTGTTTTAAGCCTTTAAAAATTCTGAAAATAATTCTAAAAATTTTAAAAATGTTTTTACAAACATTAAAAATTTTAAAAACAACTTAATTATTTTTCTGAAATTTATTTTAACATTTTATCTATTTTATTATTTGTTTTAAATAAATAAAAATTACAAATATTACAAAATTGTTTCTACAAAAGTAAACTTTTAATAATAATTTAATTTATTAAATTATTATTCGACACAGTATTACTTTTAATTTATTTAAATAATATTTATAAATGTTTAAATCATGATTAAATATAAAAAGTTTTATATTTAAATCATTCCAAAAACTTTTCATTTCTTTTAGTTATTTAAATAATTAAATATTTTAATTAATTATCATATAATTAATTAATAAAATTAATTATTTGTTTTTCCACATTTTAACAATAAATCAAACGGTTACGCATATTGATACGTTTATTTTAAATTTTAAACATAATCATTTTCAATAAATTCATTTTATTTATTTCGAAACATTCAAATTAAATAAATTAATTAATTTAAACTACCAATCAAAACCAAATGAAAACCCTAATCTATTTCCAATGCTCACATTATCATTATTCTAATTCGAGACACCGTTCCTTAGGTTAATCATAAGGAAATCGTAGGTGTCTAACCTACCACGTTCAAAATCAAATCTCATCAATCAGGTGAGTATTCATATCCCCTTTTTATATCATTTCTTATTGGGGGAAATCATGTGATACAATATATTCAATCATGATATTCTATTGTTATTTCATTCTAAATTCAATTCAAGACAGGTTATGTTATTACTTGCAATTATGGGAACATACTGTGATAAACTGGACGACAGTAAAACCCTAATTCAATCAATCAATCCTGGTAACAATGTAGATCTACTGGTTTAGATAACCCACCCCATATGGCTTACGAGTGGTGATTGTACCAGAGGCAGGAGTTAATCTATGGTGTATGTGTGGAGTCTATTATATGCAAGTGTCAAGTCAAGGGGTTGTTATTGTGTCGTTTTATCTATATGCTTTACTATTGCAATATAAGTCTTAACGTTACCTTGTGAATTGAATTATTCTCAATCAATCAATCAATCTATATGTATACTCAAAACTGTGATTACTCACCAGCTAATTCGTTAGCTGACTTTATTTTCTCACATGATTTCAGGTTAAGCAAGCTAGTGGACTTCTACTTGATCATATAAGACCTGGACTTAGTCAAAACAAAATACAATTACTATTTGTGACTTTAACTGTTGTATTTGTATCTGTTAAATTCATGTTATCCTGTAATCTGATTTTAATATTATTTCCACTATTAGACAATCATGTGTTTTGAACAATCAATCATTCCCTCGTCCGCTCCGATGATTCCGCCGTCGGTCGGGGTGTGACAGATTGGTATCAGAGCCATGGTTATAGGGAATTAGGTTATTAGAAATGGAATGACCTAGACTATAACTAAGTACCTTTACACATGAGTCCTCTCATGTATTTTATATGCATAGATAGGATTATATGTGCTTTACATGTTTATACTTGATTATGTGATTATATGCCTTATGTGATTCTTCCTATACTTTGAATCTATCAATATACACACGAATCATAACTCATATTCTAAGGCATTGTGTGCCTAATTCAAGTGATTTCAAACTCCAAAACTCGATTGTTATTCATGGTTTTCAAATCTCGTCAAAGTCCGTGTCACATGACCGAGAACATGCAATGCTGGAAGAGTGGGATACCTGTATCTTAAGGTGTTCTGTCTAGGCAAGGTATTCATACAACTTGATTACCTTACCTGGGAACCCTCGAGATGAGTATTCGCTTATAGGTACGCATGTCCTCATTAAGGTTGTGGTGGACACAAATACTTTGATAAGTCAACGTATTCGCTTTGGTTTGCGAACCGAACGTTTATGTAACATCCGACCCATTTGAAATTGTAACCGAACTCGTTTATATTTGTAAGTGAATATATTCGTTTAAAACATATTAATGTTGTCATTACATATAGTTATTAATATGATTTTATAAAAAAAAAATATATTATAAAATTATATTAGTAATTATGAAGTTTAAACAAAAATAATAATAATAATAATAATAACAATAATAATAATAATAACAATAATAATAATAATAAAAATAATACTGCTATTAATAATTAGTGAGAATTATTAAAAAAAATATATATATAAACATGTATAAAACAAATGGGATTTATAAGTCCAGGGGGTGAATATGCAATTTATGAAACTTAAAACCAAAGTTTAAGACATAAAATATTAAATTTGAAACCGCAGGGACTGATTGTGTAAAATTTTAAAATCCACAGCCTTCCCCCCCGTTTTTCGGGCGAGTCGCCGGCGAGACTCCGGCCGGTCTCCGGCGAGCCAAATTAGCCAAAATTACGAATTTTTAACCCACAAGATCGGTTCCAATGTGTTTGTGGACAGGATTCGAACCTCATGAACCCATTAAACACGTTTAAACTTCGAGAAATTCGGATCCAAAGCCACCACATCGAGATCACTAAATTCCCGACAAGAAATCAATCAAATTATCAAAATTTAACCCCACAATCACACCGAAAGTTTCTTGGATCCAATTCTAATGGAATTCCAACAAAAATACGTGTTGAATCGGTCAAACAAACGGTTATAATTGTCACTTTATTCTCGGATTCTAATCAAGCTAATAAACCCACTTAAACACTTTCAATAATCAAATTGATATCATATAATTAACCATTTCTCAGTCCCGAACCTATCTACACTCTCAAATTCATCTGAAACACACACAATCATCGATTTGGAATCTCCTAAAGCCGCGGACCTATCTCGAACTCAAACTCATCAAATACATCATCTTAACAGGTAACTAATACCTCTATGAACTCGTTTTCACTTGGGGATTAAAAGCCCCAAGTTTGATTTCATTTATACAATCGATCCGAGCTTCAATTTGGATCAAGTTCATTCTAGGGTTCTTCGGGTTCTGGGGGTTCTGTTGGATTGTCTTTAAAAGAAAAAAAAACCGGATCATAACCGCGGCTTAGGCCTTGGTTCACCGGTTTCCATGCTTCCCCCTCATACAGAAGGTCCGGGTTCGACCCCGGGCACCTACATTTTTTTTAAGGCCTTTTAAGCCTTTAAAAATCCAGAGAAAAATTTTAAAAAATCATAAAAACATTTTACAAACATTAGAAATTTTTAAAACAATCTAATTATTTTCTGAAATTTATTTTTATATTTTATTCATTTATTTTATTTGTTTTAAAAAAATAAAATAACTAATTATTTTTCTACCAATTTTTAATTAGTGTATAATATATAATTATACAAATAAATAAATTGAATCCAATATATATACGTAGTTGTATGTTATCCGATTATCGAAACAACTTTTATTTGAATAAATTACATGTGTATAATATACATAATCGTATACAATTTATAACATAAGTATATAATTAACATACGATGTATAGTTATGATTACTTATGTATAAATGTATTATATATAATTATGCATATAATTATACATATAATTATATATAATTACATGATTATATATAATTATGTATATAATTATACAAATACAACTTATTAATAAATTGTATATATGTATAACTTATATGTATAAATTCTATTAAAATTCTTACATAATTACTTTCAACAAATTCGTTTATTTATTTTAAGACATTCAAACCAAATAAAATTAATAGATTTAAATTACCATTCAAGACACAATGGAAATCCTAATACATTCCCAAATTCCCAAAATCATTATTATTCTAACTCGAGACACCGTTCCTTAGGTTAATCATAAGGAAATCGTCGGTGTCCAATCTATCACGTCCAAATTCAAATCTCATCAATCAAGTGAGTATTCATATCCCCTTTTTATATCATTTCTTATTTGGGGGAAATCATGTGATACAATATATTCAATCATGATATTCTATTGTTATTTCATTCTAAATTCAATTCAAGACAGGTTATGTTATTACTTGCAATTATGTGAACATACTATGGTAAACTGGACGACAGTAAAACCCTAATTCAATCAATCAATCCTGGTATCAATGGTAGATCTACTGGTTTGGATAACCCACCCCACATGGCTTACGAGTGGTGATTATACCAGAGGCAATTAGTCAATCTATGGTGTTTGTGTGGAGTCTATTATATGCAAGTGTCAAGTCAAGGGGTTTATATTGTGTCGGTTTATCTATATGCTTCGCGGTTGCCATATAAGTCTTAATGTTACCTTGTGAATTGAATTACTCTCAATGGATCAATCAATCAATCTATATGTATATTCAAAACTGTGATTACTCACCAGCTAACTTGTTAGCTGACTTTATTTTCTCACATGATTTCAGGTTAAGCAAGATAGTGGACTTCTACCTGCTCATTTAAGACCTGGACCTAGTTAAAATAAAAGACATTTACTATTTGTGGTTTCAATTGTTGTATTTGTGTATGTTGAACTTATATTATCATGTAATCTGATTTTAATATTATTTCCACTATTAGACAACCATGTGTTATGAACAATCCATCATTCCCTCGTCCGCTCCGATGATTCCGCCGTCGGTCGGGGTGTGACAGATTGGTATCAGAGTCATGGTTATAGGGAATTAGGTTATTAGAAATGGAATGACCTAGACTATAACTAGGTACCTTTACACATGAGTCCTCTCATGTATTTTATATGCATAGATAGGATTATATGTGCTTAACATGTTTATACTTGATTATGTGATTATATACCTTATGTGATTCTTCCTATACTTTGAATCTATCAATATACACACGAATCTTAACTCATATTCTAAGGCATTGTATGCCTAATTCAAGTGATTTCAAACTCCAAAACTCGATTGTTATTCATGGTTTTCAAATCTCGTCAAAGTCCGTGTCACATGACCGAGAACATGCAATGCTGGATGAGTGGGATACCTGTATCTTAAGGTGTTCTGTCTAGGCAAGGTACTCATACAACTTGATTACCTTACCTGGGAACCCTCGAGATGAGTATTCGCTTATAGGTACGCATGTCCTCATTAAGGTTGTGGTGGACACAAATACTTTGATAAGTCAACGTATTCGCTTGGGTTTGCGAACCGAACGTTTACACTCCTAACCTCTCATTGTTATTCTCAACAATCTCATTAACGAATTTATTATTTTGAAAAGTTTTAAAAACCAATTACCCGTTTCTCATAGAGGTTTCTTCTTTCCATATTATACAGCATGTCTTCTCGTCAAAACCACTCCCGATCTAGAAGCTCTGGCCACAAGATTGCTGCTATAGTGGCACGTGAAGTTGCTGCGGTTATCCCAACACTGCTTACCCAGTTGAACCAAGGCAACAATACCGTTCAAAATCAAGCCGTACAAAACCCAACTGCACCAAACCCTCCACGAGCTTGTACCTACAAGCATTTCAATTCTTGCAATCCCACTAAGTTTAGCGGGACCGAAGGTGCCACTGGTCTTTTACGGTGGTTTGAGAGTATCGAGAACACTTTCCTTAATAGTGAGTGCCCCGAGAATCTCAAGGTTCGTTATGCTACAAGTGTTCTTCAAAAGAGAGCACTCACTTGGTGGAACGGTGAGAAACGAACCCGTGGAACTGATGCAGCATTAGCATTGACGTGGGATGAAGTTAAGGAGCTCATGACTCGGGAATTCTGTCCGAGAAATGAAATTAAGAAATTGGAAGCTGAGTTTTGGGACTTAACTCAAGAAAGTGGAGAAAATCTAGCTTATACCAACCGATTTCATGAACTGAGTCTACTTGTTCCTCATCTGGTTACTCCTTTAACTCGGGCTATCGAGAAATACATCGGTGGTCTACCCATGCAAATTCAAGACACGGTGTGGGGTAGGAATCCTGCAACCTTGGAAGATACCATCCGGTTAGCTGCTCAGCTAACTGACAATCATGTCAAGGCTGGAACCCTGACTAGGAAGGGTGCTAAGAAGGTGCTCGAGAAACCCTCAGCTGAAACCCTAAGGAGGAAAAACCTGAACCTTCTCAAAACAAGAAGAGGAAGGCTCAATCTCAAAATTTTGCTGTGATTACCCCTGCTGTACCAATTACTCAAGTCCCTCCAACACATCAACAAGCGGTAAACAACCAATCGCTGATGAGAAAGCCATACGCCGGACCCCATCCACTGTGTAACATCTGCAATTATCATCATCCCGCTAACACTCAATGTCGTCAATGCACAAACTGTGGTCGTTTGGGTCATACATTCAACGTGTGCAGGAGTGCTGCTAAAGCTCCAACCAATGCACCAGTTCACCAACATCTTCCTGCAAATACCCAGGGTCGTGCATGCTATCAATGTGGTGATCCGAACCATTTCCGCAATCGATGCCCTCAACTTGTCATCCCAGTTCCTACGGCTCAAGGACGTGCTTTCAACATTAATGCTCAACAAGCTCAAGCCACCAATGATGTGGTGTTGAATAATTCTTGTCCTTGATTTCGTCTTCATGATGTAATTCAAGATTTGTAATCGTGATTTTCCTTTTGTTACATTGATGTAATTTGAAAATTTCTAAATTTCTAATTGAGATATTTTTCCTTTCGTTGTTAACTCGAACTTTGAACCGTTTGCACCGTGGGAGATGCAACAGTTTGCAAGTCAACCCATGACTAAGGACACTCGAATCTCCTAAATGATTTTAACTCATCAAAACAGGGGTGATTCCCTTAATTTGGTGATGATCCTTTATTCATTTCAATAAATGGTTTCCAATTGTGTATTTTATGAAATTTCATCCTCTGGATTAGGGTGATTTCCTTATCTCGAGGACTGACTTCAATTATTCTCTTTGGAACTTACATTTCACAAATGACATGATCTCACCAAAATAGGATTGAAACCCGTACTTTGGTGACAAATGTCAATCTTTGATTGTTTTCTTGTTATTATCAAGCTCAATCATCAAGATACGCGTGAAATTCATACCTTGATGATAATTTCATTTTTATGGATTGTATTTTTTCAAATGAAACGACCTCATCAAAGTAGGAGTGAATTCTGGATTTTGATGAAGAAGTTCATCTTGTTATATTTTGTTTTTGTAAAAAAATTCATCGTTAAGATAGGAGTGATTTCCCTTACCTTAATGGTATCTCGTCTTATTTCTGTAGATCCTCAGATCAAACTTTTTGGATTGGTAAGCTAGTGGTCATACCTTGAAAGTACACCATCAAGTTAGGGGTGAAAACCATACCTTGAGGACTATTCTCATTTCTTGATCTCCAACTTACCATGGTTGTAATCAAGTGACGAGACGCATGTAGTAACTTGAAGGGTGAAATAATGTTAGTGTTTCGACCTATCAAGCCAAAGCATGATCTCTGAACTGAAAAGAGACCCGATC
Source organism: Flaveria linearis (assembly GCA_024085815.1). Taxonomy (NCBI): domain Eukaryota; kingdom Viridiplantae; phylum Streptophyta; class Magnoliopsida; order Asterales; family Asteraceae; genus Flaveria; species Flaveria linearis. Next base: position 75,350 of record JABSNV010000908.1, read on the forward strand.
GTTTTAGGTTGATTTTGAATCCCAACTTGGAACATTTAAATTCTTAAATCGATTTCTTTCCCTTTTATTCTCATGTTTTGATTTGATCTAGCTACATCGAACCATTATTCCTTATTTATCAACTTCTATTTCGAGATATCATCAAAACCTGATTACGTGATGGTAGTCTTCCTAAACAATCTTTTGTCAAGCAAAGATATTATCTCTGATCGCGATGGTCGCTTCATCTCTCGTTTCTGGAAAAGTCTCCAATCAGCTCTCGAAACTCAACTGAATCTTAGCACAGCCTATCACCCACAAATCGACGGTCAGACTGAAAGAACGATACAAACCCTCGAGGATATGCTCCGGGCTTGTGTCATTGATTTCAGTGGATCGTGGGATTCTCATCTTTCGTTGATCAAATTCTCTTACAATAACAGTTACCAGACCAACAGATGGCACCATTTGAGGCCTTGTATGGTCTGAAGTTGGTGAATCACAGATTACTAGTCCGGAATTGATACAAGAAACAACCGACAAAATTCATAAGATCCGTGATAACTTGGTCGCTGCTAGAAATCGTCAAAAGCATTATGCTGACAAAAGACGTAAGCCCATGGAATACAATGTCGGTGATCTCGTACTTCTTAAGGTGTCACCTTGGAAGGGAGTGATTCGCTTTGGAAAGAAAGGGAAGCTAGCACCTCGTTACGTGGTCCATTCAAAGTGCTCGAGCGAATTGAGAAAGTGGCCTACAAGCTTGAATTACCCCAGGAACTTAGCAATATACATCCGACGTTTCATGTGTCAAACCTCAAGAAATGTCTTGCCGATGAAAATCTCCACATTCCACTCGATGAAGTCCAGATTGATGAATCTATGCACTTTATTGAGAAACCTGTGGAAATTATGGATCGGGAAGTTAAACAACTCAAACGCAGTCGGATACCCATTGTCAAAGTTCGTTGGGAGTCTAAACGTGGGCCAGAGTACACCTGGGAACGTGAGGACCAAATGAAAACCAAGTACCCTCACCTTTTCGTTTCAGCCTCCTCGTGATTAAAATTTCGGGACGAAATTTCCTAAAGCAGGGGAGACTGTAACATCCGACCCATTTGAAATTGTAACCGAACTCGTTTATATTAGTAAGTGAAATATATTCGTTTAAAACATATTAATGTTGTCATTACATATAGTTATTAATATGATTTTATAAAAAAAATATATATTATAAAATTATATTAGTAATTATGAAGTTTAAACAAAAATAATAATAATAATAATAATAATAACAATAATAATAATAATAAAAATAATATTGCTATTAATAATTAGTGAGAATTATTAAAAAATATATATATATAAACATGTATAAAACAAATGGGATTTATAAGTCCAGGGGGGAATATGCAATTTATGAAACTTAAAACCAAAGTTTAAGACATAAAATATTAAATTTGAAACCGCAGGGACTGATTGTGTAAAATTTTAAAATCCACAGCCTTCCCCCCCGTTTTTCCGGCGAGTCGCCGGCGAGACTCCGGCCGGTCTCCGGCGAGCCAAATTAGCCAAAATTACGAATTTTTAACCCACAAGATCGGTTCCATGTGTTTGTGGACAGGATTCGAACCTCATGAACCCATTAAACACGTTTAAACTTCGAGAAATTCGGATCCAAAGCCACCACATCGAGATCACTAAATTCCCGACAAGAAATCAATCAAATTATCAAAATTTAACCCCACAATCACACCGAAAGTTTCTTGGATCCAATTCTAATGGAATTCCAACAAAAATACGTGTTGAATCGGTCAAACAAACGGTTATAATTGTCACTTTATTCTCGGATTCTAATCAAGCTAATAAACCCACTTAAACACTTTCAATAATCAAATTGATATCATATAATTAACCATTTCTCAGTCCCGAACCTATCTACACTCTCAAATTCATCTGAAACACACACAATCATCGATTTGGAATCTCCTAAAGCTGCGGACCTATCTCGAACTCAAACTCATCAAATACATCATCTTAACAGGTAACTAATACCTCTATGAACTCGTTTCACTTGGGGATTAAAAGCCCCAAGTTTGATTTCATTTATACAATCGATCCGAGCTTCAATTTGGATCAAGTTCATTCTAGGGTTCTTCGGGTTCTGGGGGTTCTGTTGGATTGTCTTTAAAAGAAAAAAAACCGGATCATAACCGCGGCTTAGGCCTTGGTTCACCGGTTTCCATGCTTCCCCCTCATACAGAAGGTCCCGGGTTCGACCCCGGCACCTACATTATTTTTTTAAGGCCTTTTAAGCCTTTAAAAATCCAGAGAAAAATTTTAAAAAAATCATAAAAACATTTTACAAACATTAGAAATTTTTAAAACAATCTAATTATTTTCTAAAATTATTTTTATATTTTATTCATTTATTTTATTTGTTTTAAAAAAATAAAATAACTAATTATTTTTCTACCAATTTTTAATTAGTGTATAATATATAATTATACAAATAAATAAATTGAATCCAATATATATACGTAGTTATATGTTATCCGATTATCGAAACAACTTTTATTTGAATAAATTACATGTGTATAATTATACATAATCGTATACAATTTATAACATAAGTATAAATTAACATACGATGTATAGTTATGATTACTTATGTATAAATGTATTATATATAATTATGCATATAATTATACATATAATTATATATAATTACATGATTATATATAATTATGTATATAAATTATACAAATACAACTTACTAATAAATTGTATATATGTATAACTTATATGTATAAATTCTATTAAAATTCTTGACATAATTACTTTTAACAAATTCGTTTATTTATTTCAAGACATTCAAACCAAATAAAATTAATAGATTTAAATTACCATTCAAGACACAATGGAAATCCTAATACATTCCCAAATTCCCAAAATCATTATTATTCTAACTCGAGACACCGTTCCTTAGGTTAATCATAAGGAAATCGTCGGTGTCCAATCTATCACGTCCAAATTCAAATCTCATCAATCAAGTGAGTATTCATATCCCCTTTTTATATCATTTCTTATTTGGGGGAAATCAAGTGATACAATATATTCAATCATGATATTCTATTGTTATTTCATTCTAAATTCAATTCAAGACAGGTTATGTTATTACTTGCAATTATGTGAACATACTATGGTAAACTGGACGACAGTAAAACCCTAATTCAATCAATCAATCCTGGTATCAATGGTAGATCTACTGGTTTGGATAACCCACCCCACATGGCTTACGAGTGGTGATTATACCAGAGGCAATTAGTCAATCTATGGTGTTTGTGTGGAGTCTATTATATGCAAGTGTCAAGTCAAGGGGTTTATATTGTGTCGGTTTATCTATATGCTTCGCGGTTGCCATATAAGTCTTAATGTTACCTTGTGAATTGAATTACTCTCAATGGATCAATCAATCAATCTATATGTATATTCAAAACTGTGAACTCACCAGCTAACTTGTTAGCTGACTTTATTTTCTCACATGATTTCAGGTTAAGCAAGATAGTGGACTTCTACCTGCTCATTTAAGACCTGGACCTAGTTAAAATAAAAGACATTTACTATTTGTGGTTTCAATTGTTGTATTTGTGTATGTTGAACTTATATTATCATGTAATCTGATTTTAATATTATTTCCACTATTAGACAACCATGTGTTATGAACAATCCATCATTCCCTCGTCCGCTCCGATGATTCCGCCGTCGGTCGGGGTGTGACAGTTTACACTCCTAACCTCTCATTGTTATTCTAAACAATCTCATTAACGATTTATTATTTTGAAAAGTTGTTTAAAAACCAATTACCCGTTTCTCATAGAGGTTTCTTCTTTTCATATTATACAGCATGTCTTCTCGTCAAAACCGCTCCCGATCTAGAAGCTCTGGCCGCAAGATTGCTGCTATAGTGGCACGTGAAGTTGCTGCGGTTATCCCAACACTGCTTACCCATTTGAACCAAGGCAACAACACCGTTCAAAATCAAGCCGTACAAAACCCAACTGCACCAAACCCTCCACGAGCTTGTACCTACAAGCATTTCAATTCTTGCAATCCCACTAAGTTTAGCGGGACCGAAGGTGCCACTGGTCTTTACAGTGGTTGAGAGTATCGAGAACACTTTCCTTAATAGTGAGTGCCCCGAGAATCTCAAGGTTCGTTATGCTACAAGTGTTCTTCAAAAGAGAGCACTCACTTGGTGGAACGGTGAGAAACGAACCCGTGGAACTGATGCAGCATTAGCATTGATGTGGGATGAAGTTAAGGAGCTCATGACTCGGGAATTCTGTCCGAGAAATGAAATTAAGAAATTGGAAGCTGAGTTTTGGGACTTAACTCAAGAAAGTGGAGAAAATCTAGCTTATACCAACCGATTTCATGAACTGAGTCTACTTGTCCTCATCTGGTTACTCCTTTAACTCGGGCTATCGAGAAATACATCGGTGGTCTACCCATGCAAATTCAAGACACGGTGTGGGGTAGGAATCCTGCAACCTTGGAAGATACCATCCGGTTAGCTGCTCAGCTAACTGACAATCATGTCAAGGCTGGAACCCTGACTAGGAAGGGTGCTAAGAAGGTGCTCGAGAAACCCTCAGCTGAAACCCTAAGGAGGAAAAACCTGAACCTTCTCAAAACAAGAAGAGGAAGGCTCAATCTCAAAATTTTGCTGTGATTACCCCTGCTGTACCAATTACTCAAGTCCCTCCAACACATCAACAAGCGGTAAACAACCAATCGCTGATGAGAAAGCCATACGCCGGACCCCATCCACTGTGTAACATCTGCAATTATCATCATCCCGCTAACACTCAATGTCGTCAATGCACAAACTGTGGTCGTTTGGGTCATACATTCAACGTGTGCAGGAGTGCTGCTAAAGCTCCAACCAATGCACCAGTTCACCAACATCCTCCTGCAATTACCCAGGGTCGTGCATGCTATCAATGTGGTGATCCGAACCATTTTCGCAATCGATGCCCTCAATTTGTCATCCCAGTTCCTACGGCTCAAGGACGTGCTTTCAACATAATGCCCAACAAGCTCAAGCCACCAATGATGTGGTGTTGAATAATTCTTGTCCTTGATTCGTCTTCATGATGTAATTCAAGATTTGTAATCGTGATTTCCTTTTGTCATATTGATGTAATTTGAAAATTTCTAAATTTCTAATTGAGATATTTTTCCTTTCGTTGTTAAGTCGAACTTTGAACCGTTTGCACCGTGGGAGATGCAAGAGTTTGCAAGTCAACCTATGACTAAGGACACTCGAATCTCCTAAATGATTCCAACTCATCAAAACAGGGGTGATTCCCTTAATTTGGTGATGATTCTTTATTCATTTCAATAAATGGTTTCCAATAACGTGTTTTATGAAATTTCATCCTCTGGATTAGGGTGATTTCCTTATCTCGGGGACTGACTTCAATTATTCTCTTTGGAACTTACATTTCACAAATGACATGATCTCACCAAAATAGGATTGAAACCCGTACTTTGGTGACAAATGTCAATCTTCAATTGTTTTCTTGTTATTATGAGATTCAATCATCAAGATACGCGTGAAATTCATACCTTGATGATAATTTCATTTTTATGGATTGTATTTTTTCAAATGAAATGACCTCATCAAAGTAGGAGTGAATTCTGGATTTTGATGAAGAAGTTTATCCTGTTATATTTGTTTTTGTAAACTTCATCGTTAAGATAGGAGTGATTTCCCTTACCTTAATGGTGAGTTATCTCGTCTTATTTTCTAAAGATCCTCAGATCGAACTTTTTTGGATTGGTAAGCTAGTGGTCATACCTTGAAAGTACACCATCAAGTTAGGGGTGAAAACCATACCTTGATGACTATTCTCATTCCTTGATCATCAACTTACCATGGTTGTAATCAAGTGACGAGACACATGTAGTAACTTGAAGGGTGAAATAATATTAGTGTTTCGACCTATCAAGCCAAAGCATGATCTCTGAACTTGAAAAGAGACCCGATCGCTTTAAGCTGATTTTGATTTAAAGTTTGGAGCATTTAAATTCTTAAATCGATTTCTTTCCCTTTTATTCTCATGTTTGATTTGATCTAGCTACATTGAATCATTTATTCCTTATTTATCGACTTTCATTGTGAGTTATCATCAAAACCTGATTACGTGATGGTAGTCTTCCTAAACAATCTATTGTCAAGTAAAGATATTATCCCTGATCGTGATGGTCGCTTCATCTCTTGTTTTCTGGAAAAGTCTCCAATCAGCTCTCAAAACTCAACCGAATCTTAACATAATTATCAACTGCAAACCGACGGTCAGATTGAAAGAACGATACAAACCCTCGAGGATATGCTCCGGGCTTGTGTCATTGATTTCAGTGGATCGTGGGATTCTCATCTTCCGTTGATCGAATTCTCTTACAATAACAATCACCATATCAACATTTAGATGGCACCAGTTGAGGTCTTGTATGGCCGAAAATGTCGATCTCCCATCTGTTGGTCTTAAAATAGTAAAACACTTTAGACTCTCTTTTTACCTCTAAAGGCTCTGCCATTGCACATAAAGTAAACACTAAAGCGGTCAGCTTAATCGATGATGAATTTTCTTCTTTTGATACCTCATCAGAACCCGAAAAGTTCTTCAAAGTGTACCTCAGAAACATAAAAACACAAAATGTATCAAGAAAGAAGAAGAGAATCACTATGATCTATCTGTGATGAACAAAGTTCTAGAAACATTCAAGATTTTCCCAAATCAGAAAGGAAACCTAAGATTCTTCTTGTTGAAGATCATGGGTCGTGAACCGACAAAATTCATAAGATCCGTGATAACTTGGTCGCTGCTAGAAATCGTCGAAAGCATTATGCTGATAAAAGACGTAAGCCCATGGATTACAATGTCGGAAATCTCGTACTTTTTAAGGTATCACCTTAGAAGGGAGTGATCCGCTTTGGAAAGAAAGGCAAACTAGCACCTCGTTACGTAGGTCCATTCAAAGTGCTCGAGCGAATTGGGAAACTGGCCTACAAGCTTGAGCTACCCCAAGAGCACAGCAATATACATTTGACGTTTCATGTTTCAAATATCAAGAAATGTCTTGCCGATAAAAATCTCCACATTCCACTCGACGAAGTCCAGATTAATGAATCTATGCACTTTATTGAGAAACCGTGGAAATTATGGATCGAGAAGTCAAACAACTCAAACGTAGTAGAATACCCATTGTCAAAGTCGGCTGGGAATCTAAACGTGGCCCAGAATTCACCTGGGAACGTGAGGACCAGATGAAAACCCAGTATCCTCATCTTTTCGTTTCAGCCTCCTTGTGAACAAATTTCAGGACGAAATTTCCTAAAGCAGGGGAGACTGTAACATCGCGTATTTTAGTAAAAAAAATATATATATATATAAATATATATATATATATATATTAATTTTTGTTAGAATGTTGATAATTACAACAATTATAATAATAATTATAATAATAATAATAATCATAATAATAATAATAATAATAATAATAATAAAAATATATATATAACAATAATAAATAATAAAGTCCAGGGGCTAAATGGTGATTTTTGAAACTTAAAAACTAAGTTTAAAACATGAAATAATAAAACATAAACCACAGGGACCTTTAGTGTAATTATGGAATTTTCAAAACCAACCCCCCCCCCATTTTTCCGGCCAAGAATTCCGGCCACATTCCGGCCGTTTCTCCGGCGGCCCATAACCCCAAAACCACCAAATTTCAATCAAATTAAAACCCCCGACAAACCCACATGGAAGATTCGAACTCTATGCACCCCAAAACGCGTTTAATCATTGAATAATTCGGATCCAAAGCTCACCACCTCGAATCCACTTTATTCCCGACCGTTCAACGGCTAATTAACCCACTCAAACAACAATCATAATCAAATTAAAGATACCTAAACGATCCTATACATATACCCAATCGAAATCAGTTTCCAATTGTACCTAAAACAAACACAAACACATCGTTCGATCTCTCCCAAAGTCGCGACCTGCAACTCAATTAAAAACCCATCTCCGTTCGATTTTAACCAAAATTGATAAAGGGTTTTAATCTCCATCATCATTAGAATCTTCCCTCAAGTTTAATTCGATTACAATCATTGTTAGAGCATCATTCGATTGGTACATTGACCGCGACTTATTCTTCATCAGGTTAATCACTCAATCGACACCATATATGAAATTACACATACATACACACTCGATTTCTCATGGGGAACAAAAGCCCCATGATTTCAGGAGCTTGCGAGATCGATTTCGAGGTCAATTTGGGCTTCGATCGAACTAGGGCTCGAATGGGTTAAGGGAATCGGGTGAAAGAAGCATAAAACTAATTGGGAACCAGTTTAACCGCGGCTTAGGCCTTTGGTTCACTGGTCCCGTGTTCCCATGTCAAACAGGAGGTCCCGGGTTCGACCCCGGGCACCTCCAATTATTTTTTTAGGCTGTTTTAAGCCTTTAAAAATTCTGAAAATAATTCTAAAAATTTTAAAAATGTTTTTACAAACATTAAAAATTTTAAAACAACTTAATTATTTTTCTGAAATTTATTTTAACATTTTATCTATTTTATTAATTGTTTTAAATAAATAAAAATTACAAATATTACAAATTGTTTCTACAAAAGTAAACTTTTAATAATATTTAATTTATTAAATTATTATTCGACACAGTATTACTTTTAATTTATTTAAATAATATTTATAAATGTTTAAATCATGATTAAATATAAAAAGTTTTATATTTAAATCATTCCAAAAACATTTTCATTTCTTTTAGTTATTTAAATAATTAAATATTTTAATTAATTATCATATAATTAATTAATAAAATTAATTATTTGTTTTTCCACATTTTAACAATAAATCAAACGGTTACGCATATTGATACGTTTATTTTAAATTTTAAACATAATCATTTTCAATAAATTCATTTTATTTATTTCGAAACATTCAAATTAAATAAATTAATTAATTTAAACTACCAATCAAAACCAAATGAAAACCCTAATCTATTTCCAATGCTCACATTATCATTATTCTAATTCGAGACACCGTTCCTTAGGTTAATCATAAGGAAATCGTAGGTGTCTAACCTACCACGTTCAAAATCAAATCTCATCAATCAGGTGAGTATTCATATCCCCTTTTTATATCATTTCTTATTTGGGGGAAATCATGTGATACAATATATTCAATCATGATATTCTATTGTTATTTCATTCTAAATTCAATTCAAGACAGGTTATGTTATTACTTGCAATTATGTGAACATACTGTGATAAACTGGACGACAGTAAAACCTAATTCAATCAATCAATCCTGGTAACAATGTAGATCTACTGGTTTGGATAACCCACCCCATATGGCTTACGAGTGGTGATTGTACCAGAGGCAGGAGTTAATCTATGGTGTATGTGTGGAGTCTATTATATGCAAGTGTCAAGTCAAGGGGTTGTTATTGTGTCGGTTATCTATTTGCTTTACTATTGCAATATAAGTCTTAACGTTACCTTGTGAATGAATTATTCTCAATCAATCAATCAATCTATATGTATACTCAAAACTGTGATTACTCACCAGCTAATTCGTTAGCTGACTTTATTTTCTCACATGATTTCAGGTTAAGCAAGCTAGTGGACTTCTACTTGATCATATAAGACCTGGACTTAGTCAAAACAAAATACAATTACTATTTGTGACTTTAACTGTTGTATTTGTATCTGTTAAATTCATGTTATCCTGTAATCTGATTTTAATATTATTTCCACTATTAGACAATCATATGTTTTGAACAATCAATCATTCCCTCGTCCGCTCCGATGATTCCGCCGTCGGTCGGGGGTGTGACAGTGGAGGTGGTGGCAGAGATGGTGAAGGCGACGAGGAAGAGGGTGGTGTTGACGTGGTGGAAGGTGGTTGTTGCGGGGATGGTAGGTCGGGTTGGGCAGTTTGTTGTGGAGTAGGTGGTTTGTGGGATGTTTTTGTGCGACGGGTATAGGTTTTGGAATAGGTGGTGGGTGGTCGTGACTTAGGTTCTATAGGAGAGGAGGGAGGAATTGGTACGTTGTTGGTTGGGGTAGTAGGATTGTTAGTTGATTTGAGTTTTGAGTTTCTTGTGAAGGTGACTGCCAAACCGATGGATGATGATCACTAGAGTCAAGAAGAAAGTCATAGGATGGCAAAGGAGACACATTATTGGCAAAAGGGAATACAAACTCATCAAATAAAACATGTCGGGATTTGAAAATGGTGCAAGTTGTGAGATCAAAACATCTATAGCCACGATGATTAGGAGGGTAACCCAAAAAACACAAGGGGAGGACCGCTTTTGAAGTGTCACACCCCGACCGACGGCGGAATCATCGGAGCGGACGAGGGAATGATGGATTGTTCATAACACATGGTTGTCTAATAGTGGAAATAATATTAAAATCAGATTACATGATAGAATAAGTACAACATACACAAATACAACAATCGAAACCACAAATAATAATTGTCTTTTATTTTAACTAGATCCGTGTCTTAGATGAGCACATAGAAGTCCACTATCTTGCTTAACCTGAAATCATGTGAGAAAATAAAGTCAGCTAACGAGTTAGCTGGTGAGTAATCACAGTTTTGAATATACATATAGATTGATTGATTGATCCATCGATTGTAATTCAATTCACAAGGTAATATTAAGACTTATATGGCAACCGCGAAGCATATAGATAAACCGACACAATATAAACCCCTTGACTTGACACTTGCATATAATAGACTCCACACAAACACCATAGATTGACTAATTGCCTCTGGCACAATCACCACTCGTAAGCCATATGGGGTGGGTTATCCAAACCAGTAGATCTACATTGTTGCCAGGATTGATTGATTGATTGAATTAGGGTTCTACTATCGTCCAATTTATCACAGTATGTTCACGTAATTGCAAGTAATAACATAACCTGTCTTGAATTGAATTGAAAATGAAATAACAATAGAATATCATGATAGAATATATTGTATCACATGATTTCTCCCAAATAGGAAATGATATAAAAAGGGGATATGAATACTCACTTGATTGATGAGATTGGAATTTGGACGTGATAGTTTAGACACCAACGATTTCCTTATAATTAACCTAAGGAACGGTGTCTCGAGTTAGAATAATAACGATTTGGGAATTTGGGAATGTATTAGGATTTCTATAGTAGTTTAAATTGATAATTTTTATTTGGTTTGAAATGTCTTGAAATAAACGAATTTATAGAAAATGATTATGTCAAGAATTTTAATAAAAATTTATACGTGTAAGTTATACATTTATACAATTTATTAATAAATTGTATATGTATAATTATATTCATAATTATATATAATCAAGTAATTATATATAATTATATGTATAATTGTATACATGATTATATGTATATAATACATTTGTACATAAGTGAACATAACTATATATTGTATGTTTAGTATATACACGAGTTATAAATTGTATACGATTATATAAAATTATATACATGTAATTTAATCAAATAAAATGTTTTGATAATTGGATAATATATACCTATGTATATATATTGGATTCAATCTATTTATTGTATAATTATGTATTATACACTAATTATAAATTGGTAGAAAAATAATTAGTTATTTTATTTATTTAAAACAAATAAAATAAATGAATAAAATAAATTTCAGAAAATAATTAGATTGTTTTAAAAATTTCTAATGTTTGTAAAAATATTTTTATAATTTTTACAATTTTTTTTATAATTTTTAGAGGCTTAAAAAGCCCCAAAAAAAATGGTTGAGGTGGCCCGGGGTCGAACCCGGGACCTCCTGTTTGAGATGAAGCATGGGAACCGGTGAACCAAGGCCTAAGCCGCGGTTATGATCCGGCTTTTATTTCTTTTAAAGAGAACCTGCTTAACTCCCAAATCCCCATATGAACCCTAGATCGAATCCCGTTCAATTGAACCCCGATTCGATTATTATTGCTACTGGAATCATGGGGCTTTTATTCCCCATGAAAAACCGAGTTCATAGATGTATCAATTACCTGTTAAGATGGGGTATTCAATGAGTTTGAGTTCGAGATAGGTCCGCGACTAAGTGCCAATCGGATGTTGCTCAAACCGTGTTGATAATCAAATTAAATTGGTATGAAGCTTTGAATGATGATCGAGAGTGAAAGCCCCTAATCAATTTCAAGTTTTGAAACTCCGAAGGTAGTGTTCGAGTGAGTTGCAGGTCGCGATGAAGATGAAGATTGATTTCAGTGTTTGGGTTTGTTTTTGGTAAAATTGGCACTGGGTTTCGATTAGGTGTGTATAAATGACCGTTCTTGTAGCTTTAATTTGTTTATTGTGGTTGTTTGAGTGCATTATCAAGCTGTAACGAATCCGAGAATAAAGTGAAGAATTTAACCGTTTGTTTGACCAATTCAACACGTTTTTGTGTTGGAATTCAATCCAAATTGGATCCAAGAAACTTTCGGTGTGATTGTGGGTTCAAATTGGAATAATTTGACTGCTTTTGGTCGGGAATTTTGTGGTTTCGATGTGTGGCTTTGGATCCGATTTTACCCGTGATTAATTGTGTTTAATGGTTGATTTAGGTTCGAATCTCATCCACGCACACATTGGAACCGGTTTGGTGGGTTAAAATGGAGTAATTTGAGCGTTTTGGCCTTCGCCGGAGTTGGCCGGAGACTCGCCGGAATAGTTGCCGGAAAATCGAGGGGGAAGCCGAGGTTTTAAAACATTTACACATTTAGTCCCTGCGGTTTCATGTTTTATATTTTATGTCTTAAACTTCGATTTTAAGTTTCATAAATTACATACTCCCCCTGGACTTATAAATCCGATTTTAATACATGTTTATATATATATATATATATATATATATATATATATATATATATTTAATAATTCTTACTAATTACTAATAGCAGTATTATTTTATTATTATTATTATTATTATTATTATTATATTATCATTATTACTACGATTATTGAAACTTTTGAATTAAACATCGACGTATTAAACAAAATTAATTTTTATTTAACACAAATACACGATGTTACATGAAGTTTGTTAGTGGTGGTAGAAGGGATGAGAGGATAGCAAAGACAACCGAATGTACGGAGTTGGGAATAAAGAAGTTGTTTGTGGTATAATAGAGTGGTGGAAGAGAAGTTGTTTTGGTTTTGGATGGAAGAATGTTATGAATGTACATGGCCATTTCTAATGCAGAGTGCCAAAAATTGGGGGGGGGGGGGGGGGGGGAAGAGAAGCATGAGTAAGAAGGGTCCGAACGATGTTGTTAATGGTTCGAATTTTACGTTCGGCTTTGCCATTTTGAGAAGACGTATGAGGACAAGAGAACCGAAATTACGTGCCGTTTGATTGCAAAAGTTGTGTAATGATTTGTTATTATATTTGGTTCCATTATCATAAAAAGTTTTTATTTTTTCTCTCAAATTGAGTTTTGATCATTTTATGAAAATTGTTAAAAATGGTAAACACATTGGATTTATTTGATAAAGGATAAGTCCATAAGAAATTAGCATAGTAATCCAGAAATATAGTAGTATTGTTAAAGTGTATGATTGTTATCATTTGTAGTATTGACTTAGAGTTGCATTTGCAATATGGCTAACTTTGAATTAGGAATTTAGGTTTAAAGCTATATGTTATACCGCCTTTTTGATTTTTTTAATGAAATGACGTATGTGCTTATTAATGTCATTCTTAGCTTTTTTGTGATTAATGAGACCTTTGCACCTAAATGCCTTCTGTTACATCTATATGCTTTCCATTAAAAGTGAGTCATTTATCTTGGTCTTTGATCAAAAGTTAAACCACAACTAGCTTCTCTTAAATCAAGTTTTGGATCATAATTATTGGAGTGCCTATTTTTACTCGACCCATCTTAATGTAGCAAGTGAGACTTAATTATGGGTCTGATTGGATAAATGATATTATGGTACAATAGAAAATAATAAATTTGTAACCAAAATAAGATTTTCTTGTAATTGCCTATTTCTGAGTTGTATTATGGCCTTGAAGGTGAATCTCCAGGATATGCTTATGTGTTTCAGTTAGCTAATCATGAATCAGTTTGTTTGATTTGGGGATTTTCATTAGCAAAATGGCATAGCGATTTCATTTAAATAAGCTATATTATAATTTATATCATAGTTCATGTGTAAAAATTCTTGTTTGGAATTTGGATAAAGGAATGCTTGCTCAGAGAAAAATAGTTTGCATAATGGCTTTCAGCTCACTTGTTTGTGATCTTACTCAAAGTATCTTGGTATGAAATCCTTGGTATTATCATATAGTTCAGCAAGGCAAATCTAACTACACAAGTTGTTCATACTTTCAAAAGCTTTATATAACTTTTTAATATGGTGTATATATTAACTAATCTTGATATTTTGCAATTTATCAAACTTAATCTTGAAAAACATGTTTAATTGAATTTGCTAAACTCCAATTTATATGGTTTTATTTTTTCTTAACTTTAGGATGGGAGAAGGAAAAAATGATTACACAAATGCTAATATTGATAAAATCCGCGAATAATGGTCAACTTTTTTGCAAACTTTATATTCCGTTGACATTTTGTATCAAACTTGGAATGAAATGTTTTTAAGTGTGAAATGTTACTTACGTGCTTATAAATATTGTATGGAATAATGCTATCTTACAATATATGTAGTTTATTTTGTATTACGATATGAAACAACTATAACAGACATGCAAATAGTTAATTACAGGTTTAAAATGGTTGCGAGTAATATTTTTAAAACATTAACACGCGTTTACGATATACAAATATGTGTCATTTTTATTTATGATAGAAAAATCATGACACGCATTGCATGTCAAAACGTGTCATGAATAGATGACACACAAATACGTGTCATCTTCATTTATGATAGGGGCTTCTTTGACACGCTTTTGCTTGTCATGTATACCCTCATGACATTGCGTGTCATTAAATGTATGTTTTCTAGTTGTGGACAATCCAACCTACTCCTAATATTAGTCAGCAGTACTTGAACACTTGACCTCTTGAAAATAGACATCATTTCACATTATTGGGTACTGCCACCACCAAAGACCATTTAGTGATTAGTCTTTGTTGATTAAGCGATGACCACTTAATTGTCAAAACAAGCATATTATCCAACCTTATTCCTTTTTTCCCAACTTTTTGTTGTTTGTCTTTTCTGGTCCTTTAATTAGTTTCCAATACCTAATTTTGGTCCCTCATTTGGCTACCTGTGATGGAGGCGGTAGCGTTGTCAACCAGGTTTAGTACCCGAACAGGGGTACCCGAAAGTGACCGTCCACCCTAAGAACGACAAATTAGTTTTTTTAAAACATTGCATTTCATGAAAAAAGGGGAAAATCCATGCTACTAGTGCTGTAAGCGAGCCGAGCCGAGTGAAGTCGGCTCGTTTATCTTTACGATCTCAAATGTGAGCTTGGGCTCGGCTCTTTTATATACAAGCATAGCCGAGCCGACTCGCTAGCCAACATGTTTTATTTTAAAAAAAAAAATATTTTTTTTGTATTTTGCAAATATTCATATATATAAAAATGAAATATAATACTTTTGTCTTCATTTATTTAAATTTGTTGAAACAATGCTACAACATTAGTATATCATTAAGTATGATTATACTCTATATTTCTATACTTAAGTTTTTTACTAAAAAGTATTAAATTGATTAGATGTTTATGATTTATTTAAAAATTTATTTAAAAATTATGAGATAAATTTGGTTTATTTACAAAGCAAATCGAGCCGATTTGACTTATTTATAAACCAAACTGATTTCAAGCGAACCTTCTAACAGACATTTTCGAACGAAGTTCGAACTCACGACCCGCTAACTCGGTATTCCTAACTCGGTGTTAAACACCGTGCATGCTACAAGAAACATATCGCTGATTACCGACCCTCAAATCTCCCTTTAGTCGTCTCTAACCCTAGCTAGGGTTTTCATCGTCAACATCTGCGGATCAACTCCGATATCTATCCATCTGTTATTCAATTCAAGCATCGTCTCAAAATCACCGGAGAGATGTACGGATCGAGGGGGTAAGTTATCTGAATAATGTTCATCGTTCTTTTGTTATATAATCAAATTTGATAGCGCTTATGTGTTAAGTTTGTTTGATTGAATATTGTGCGTTTCTGCGTCGGGTTGTTTGCACGTTCCCTTAATCCTTTTAGCTCTATTTGTTTTATGAATTGTTCAATCATGAATTTGAAGGTTTGCTTCAAGGTGGAAAATTTTGTCTTTTTTATTGGTTTCATTTCAATATAATTGAAATTCACCATGAAAAAAATCGAAATGTAAGGGGTGATATTCGAGAATTGTGTGGTAACATGTTAAGGATTTTGAGGATTTCATGATGAATATTGACCAAAATGTTAGTAGGAATTTGTTTGGGATTAGTAAGATCTAATGTTTTGAAGTTATATATTGGGAAGAAGAACTTTGTTGTCATGTCGAAGTAGGATATGTCGAGCAGAGGTCTAATGCCATCAGATTAATCAGTAGGTTAATTTTCATGGGCTTTTGCATGTTGATTAGAATGAAATCCTTTATTATCCTTGGGGTGTGGAAGAGGTGTTTGTAGGTCCGGAATGTTTGAATTACGACTTATGGTTTTAAAATTACAGTGGAGGCGTCAATGGTCACTATATTGAGAAGGATGAGGAAGTAAACAGGAAGAAGAAGACATTTTTATTCAACAAAATAAAAAAAAACCATACCCTTATCTCTAATTTCTTGTCACATTTTTCATCTATCCTAATATTCTTTCAAGGGATCATTCATTTTCTTTTTTTTGAGTAACTCTTTTGAAAACTACATATAATGACCAAGAACAGATCAAGAATGCAAAATAAACAGCGACCGATCTTTTGTGTATTACTTAACTTCCAGTTTTGAACTATACTTGCCCTTGCTTTTAGTTTCTGCAATTACAAGGGTTATGAATGTGCTGTCTGACTATAATTTATCTGATTAATTGCAAATTACCATGTAGGGTTTACTATCAGCTAGCATGTTAAAATCTATTTGTTTGGATTATTAAGTCTCAAATCAGAATAATTCAAAGCCTGATCTTTTGTTGAAAGAAGGACAACACGTCGGTTAATTTTTTTTTTTCAAAAGTTTGGTAGATTGGTAATTGTTTATGATAATAGGAACTCAGATTACTGGTGGAGTTTTTCATAACAGGACTTCTAGCTGTCCCCCTTTCTCTGTCTAAAGTTCCAAAAAAATGCAGTTATTACTTCTTTGTTGTTTGAATTGGTTGTTGCTTCTAGGGGAAAAAATGATTAATAAGAAATATTTAGTGTCATTTCCTTGGGCAACTTTCTTGAAACTTAAAATAAATCTTGCATTGGAAGAAATTAAAGGGAAATCCCTATGTGGTGCAGCATGTTGACTGTTTCAAACTTGTTAATATGAATGTGATTAGATGCCTGTCTTGGTCTGTGTTGTTATTTATGCTTATATTCTCTTTTGTTGATTAAAATGCTTAATTTTCATGAATCAAATTACTGTGTGGTGAGAATGTGTTTTCATAATCAATAAGATAAAATTGAAAAAAAACATAGTTATAGGAAAACCTGGGTTGGGTTTGGTTTTATTAACAAGGTTGAGTGGGGACTTTTTCCCTTGGGTATGAATAATTATAGGGGAATGTATGGGAGCGGGGGGTATTCAGATGGGTACGAGATCGGCTCAAAGAGACCAAGAATGATGGAATCCAATCCCTACTTCGCAGTGAGCAGCGGTTCAAGTGGCAGTTACAACCCATACGACCACACTGGTGGATTCCCGCCTGCAACATTTCCAGGTGTCCGCCTGCGTGGCCTGCCATTTAACTGTACAGATGTTGACATCTTCAAGTTCTTCTCAGGGCTGGAGATAGTTGACGTGCTGCTTGTCAACAAAGGTGGCAGGTTTTCTGGTGAGGCTTTTGTAGTCTTCTCACGACCTGTGCAGACGGATATCGCGGTACAGAAAAACCGCCAAAATATGGGGCGGAGGTATGTTGAAGTTTTCAAGTGCAAGAAACAGGAGTATTACAATGCTGTGGCATCTGAGGTCGGATACGATGGTGGTTATCATGAGAACACTTACCGTGGAAGTCCACCACGGTCTCGGTCAAAGAAAGTGAAAGACAAGGATCAAATGGAATACACTGAAATACTGAAGTTAAGAGGGCTCCCGTTCACAGTCGAGAAAGCTGACATTGTTGAGTTTTTTAAAGATTTCAAAGTTGCAGATGAGAAAGTGCACATTGCTTGCAGGCCAGATGGGAAGGTGACAGGAGAGGCGTATGTGACGTTTGAATCAGCCGAGGTCGCAAAGCAAGCCATGTCTAAAGATAGGTTGACAATCGGGTCACGTTATGTGGAGCTGTTTCCTTCGACTCCAGATGAAGCCAGGCGAGCCATGTCTAGATCTAGGCAGTAATAATGACCGACTTTTTTGGTTTTGTTTATTATGTTTCTCATACGCTGATTATTGCTCGCATATTGTGATGTGTTTCGTAATCGTTTGGATTTATTTTAAATACTGGGCAACATTTTTAATGTGCTTGTTTAGTTATTGAAGCTGGGTTTCTAGTTCTACACTGGTATTGCTTGATATCTTCTTTTAGTTTCATAGCTCTTGGTTCTGCTTGTGGTCATCACTCTCAGCAAGTGATATGCAACATATCATGAGTGGTAACATGGGTGGGTCAGGTTGTGTAACGAGTCAAACATTTTAGAAAGTTTGATTTATAAAATGAGGTCGAGATGGAATACTAATCTCTGATCTGCCACGACTCTTCGGCCTACTCATATTAGGCTGGGTGTTGCACCTGACTACCTGAGTTTACGTGAACACCTGTTTGCTCTTGTGTTGGTGTTGATGTAACCTGAACATGATTTACTTAACTCATTTAACTAATGCGTCAAATGGGTTAGTGGGGTTGGCTAGTAATAATCGAGTTGTAAACAAATTAATTGGTTGGCAGGTCATAACAAAATGAGTTAAAAGGTCATACCCGGGTTAATGAGTAAACGGCTTCTCCAAAATCATTTCCTGCGGTGATCTTGGGTTCGTCGTTGCTGTTGCATCATGATTTTCCTTTCGCAAGCTGGATTTTGCGTAAGTTACCCAATTATCGTCTCTGATACGTTGGTAAAAATATTCGATATGATATCATCCTATCAACATCAACTTCATTTCACAAACCCTAGCATTATATGGTTATCACCCAAAACATTCTACATCTGAGCGTGTTTCCCATTTCAATTAGCCAATTAGGGATGAATACAACTCCAACTTCGACACATTTTAGCCCCGTTAAGACATAGTAGATATTGGAGCCATGGGTGTGGTTATGGTGGAAGAAGGGATGATAAACTTGAATTCTAGACCAGTTTTTACTAGCATTTGGTGGGTGTTCTGTGTTCTTGTATAGAACTCGTGTGACGGTTTACGCGTTTGAATTGATCGGTATGCCATTGTAACTAGAATAAGAGATGGAAGGCATGAACAAGTTTGGTAAAGTGTTAAAGAGTATAACAGTTGTTGCTTTCATTGTTTTAAATTTTTTTCATCTTCTGGTACATTTGGTGAAGAAACCAAAGATATTGTTTTTGATGTGCTTTTGGCTACCATACTTTAAAATAGGGGTGAAAACAAGCTCAGTAAGCATAGTCGAGCCCAAGCTCATATAGGCTTAAGCCCGGTTTGTTTTGATTTAAGAAAGCTCGGTTCATTTCGAGTTTTATTTTCTCGGCTCGTATATTATTTATTTATTATTTTTAAATTATTTTATATATAATTTTGATATATATTTATAATTATATATTTCATATATAATATTATACATATTATTTAATAGTTTTTTATAATAATTTATATATAATAAAAATTATTCATGTAATATATTTAATAAATCAAATAAAAAATATATAAGTAAAAAGCTCGTTTAGGCTTATGATCCGGCTCGAGCTTGATACGTGAAGCTCGGGCTTGGACTCGATAATTAAATGGGTGTTTTCCAAGCTCGGGCTCGATAAAGCTCGGCTCGTTTCAAGTTTTTAATCGATCCAAGCTCGAGTAGCTCGCGAGCAGCCCAACTCATTTTCATCTCTACTTAAAAAGGTAACATGGTCTTTTCACTCTATTATTTAGTTGCTTGTGAATTGTGATATTAAATGTTTGTGGATTGTCAAGGATAATGTACCTTTGGGTTGAATTTATATATTTTTCATTGACAATGAAACTTGGTTGAAACTTAAGAGTTTAGATGGGTTGTTTAGTTGCTACTTGGGTGACCCACTACTATCTTGGGGGGTTCGAAACCCACTTTCCACCATCTCTCTCTTTCTTTTACTTTTTTGCAACTGCTCTATGTCACACAATGAGGATTGTTTTTGGTGTTTTATACTTTACTATTCCAACTTTTATAGCATATACTAACAAATTACAAAATTATTATATTAGTGTGTTATTATTTTAAAATACTATTATCCTAACATGTTTTCAACTTCACCCCTCAACTTTATAAACTTTTAAGTTTAACCCACAAAGCTTTCAACTTAATTCCTCAAATTCTTAATGCTTCAACTTGGCTTCCCGTATTGTAATATACACTTTTAACCTATTAATTTTCTTTTACTAATTTGATTTTTCTTCAATAATATTTTTTTTAAATAATAATCTATGGTTGTTTTTAGTCTTTTATCCTGGCATCCGAATATAGCTTTGTTAAAAACGACGTTGTATTTAAAAAAGAGTATTTTTGGGTATCATAAGTTACTTTCTATTTTATCGCCTTTAATCCATTGAACTGAATCACCGCAACACCGCAATTCATACATTTATTTGGTGTATTTAATCATGTTAATATCAATCGCAGCGCGCATGCTTAATTTCTAGTTGCCATAAGAATTCAACATCTAATATGATAAAGATGAAAAACTAATACGCATTCCAACCGTCTACTTAAATCACTTCCTAGTGTTTTCACCCCGGACTAAAGTAAACAACCTAAAGGTTCTACCTCGTCTTCTGAAGTAAACAATGGCTAGGGCATCCGCATCAAAGAATGGGCATCTAGTCGAAAGTGGTATATGAGCCAAAAGTCTTCAAACGAGCCCTTTACTAACGCATCTCTTTCCCTGAAGCCTCTTATCATGTACAGCATGTAGTGAGCTAAAAATGAAATGACAGGAATTGAATGACATAGTCATGCAAAAGATTAAAAAAGTGAATGACTACATAAAAAAGCCATATTCAAAACGTTTTAAAAGTACTTTATAACCATATAAGCACCTTACGATCATCAGACCTTATAAACTTCTTATTGTGGATATAATACAATTTTATCAACAACTATTAAAAGTGTAATAGATTCATTTATCTTAATGGTAACGTGTCTTCTCATACTTTATACCGACGAATGATTCGTTTAGAAAAACTCTCGTTAATATGTGTAAACAAAGATTTAGAGGGGGCAAGTTTGGAAAGGTAACACAACCCCTTCATCAACCAAACTTGAAAAAGCCGAGACCTTTGATTGAACCAAAACATTTCAACAACGAGCAAAAAGTGGAGCAAGATTTCGATTCAAGGCCACTACTTTCCCAATTTTTCTGCAAATTCATAAACACCCAATTCCAATAATCTCAATTCAACATACTATCAACCATCAATCAACTCATTAATCCACCAATCAATCCACCAATCAACCAATCAATCGATCATGTCCTGTTCATCGTCATCGGCCTCTGAAGAAGATGAAGACTTCGATTCCTACAGGAAAGGAGGCTACCACGCCGTCAGAGTCGGTGATTCTTTCTCCGGTGGTCGGTTCATCGCCCAACGGAAGCTTGGATGGGGTCAATTCTCCACCGTTTGGCTTGCATACGATACACAAACATCAGTAAGTGTTTAATGATGTTATTCCCATTTGTGTTGTTGTTTTAGGTTTGGTCACTTGTGTTTTGGAGTTTGAGTTGTTTAGATCCGTGATCCAGATGCAATTTGTAACCTAATTAAGCGATAATAAAGTCATTTGTATATGGAAATTGTATAATGTGGATCATTTGTTCAAATGTGCATATCTGTTGTTAGTTGTTATGGTAATTAGACATTCGGGTGGATCTTTTTCGTATGATTTGTGGTTCTGTGTAGCAAGAATTGTTCTCCATTGATGTTTGCAGATGGGTTTCATTTGTCTTTGATCAATGTGATGTAGGTAGTATTTACAGGATTAATGAACATAAGAAGACGAGTCTTTGATCAACGTGAATGCTCTTATGTAGTTATTTTGGTTGAATTATTTGTAGAAATATGTTGCACTCAAGATTCAGAAAAGTGCACCAGAGTTTGTGCAAGCCGCCCTTCATGAAATCGAGATTCTTTCTAGGATAACTGAAAACGACCCAAAGAATGAGAAATGTGTTGTGCAATTAGTGGATCACTTTAAACATAGGGGCCCGAATGGACAGCATTTGTGTATGGTTCTTGAGTTTCTTGGTGATAGCATACTGCACTTGATCAGATATAACCGTTATAAAGGCATTAACTTGAACAAGATAAGGGAGATATGCAGATGCATACTAACTGGGCTCGATTATTTGCACAGAGAGCTTCATATTTTACACACAGACCTAAAACCTGAAAACATACTTCTTGTTTCAACTGTAAATCCATCAAAAGACCCTATTAAGTCAAAAACACCCCCCATTCTTGAACGGCCCGAGGGAAGTTTGACCAGCGGAGCTGCAGTTAATGTGATTGAGAAAAAACTGAAGCAGAGAGCGAGAAGAGCGGTGGCTAAAATTGCAGCTGAAAGAAGAGGTAGCGTAGGAGGTGTTGCACCAGAGGCAAAGCCTGAAAGATGCCTTGATGGTATCGATTTTAGGTGCAAGATTGTGGATTTGGGAAATGCATGTTGTGCAGATAAACCAATTGCAGAAGAAATTCAAACGAGACAGTATCGAGCTCCCGAAGTTATACTGCAATCGGGCTACTCATTCCCGGTTGATATGTGGTCATTTGCTTGCACAGCTTTTGAACTTGCTACTGGTGAAATGATGTTTGCTCCCAAGCCCGGACCAGGGTTCAGTGAAGATGAGGTATTACATTTTCCATAAAATTTGGGGAAACGGGTGGGCCGGGCCATTGGGTATGGATCATGATACCTGGAGCACTTTTTGTCTATATTGTTAAGTTATTCATAAATAAACATTTACGCAATAAAAAAACACTTTTGGGTGACTTTCAACCTGACCCGTTTTGATCTTTACCTATTTAACTGTTAGTGATAAGACATGATAACCTGCATCAAGCCATTCATAAGTGAATGAAAAAAAATGTTCTAATAATATGAATTGGAAGTTTATGCGTTAGAAGTACACTTTGGCAGATTATAGACCCATTTGACTTGACCTGTTTACTTTGTAGGTATTTATTGTATACCTGTTATGTACTTATGTACATAACATAAAATGTATTAACTTTTTTAACTGAATGGGTCGACAATCCGACATCGCCACCTCTGGTTTCATTTCTTGTTTATGAATACATGGTCCAAGTTTCATGGACCACACATGATATTTATTGCGGTAACAATTCGCTTATGTGGCATGATCTGATGCAGGACCACCTTGCTCTAATGATGGAACTTCTTGGAAAGATGCCTCGAAAGGTAACCATTACTCAACACCCTCTACACTCTTCTAAACAATAAATATCAGGACTTTTAAACATTTTTCTTGTCGGTTTCTTGTTAAATAATTTAAACAGATAGCCATTGGAGGGGGTCGATCCAAAGATTACTTTGATAGACACGGCGACCTCAAAAGGATCCGCAGACTGAAACATTCATCATTGAGTCGTTTACTCATTGACAAGTTCAAGTTTCCTGAAACTGATGCACGGGAGTTTGCAGAGTTCTTGAACCCTATTCTTGATTTTGACCCCGAGAAACGACCAACGGCACAGCAGTGTTTGCAGCACCCTTGGCTCCGCCAAACTGCCGCCAAGACCGCGGCATGAGAAGGTTATCCGATGACTTGACACGGTTGAGTTTGAGGTGATGGTTAAATGTGGGTAAGCAGAGAAGGGATGAGAAGGTGTTTTTTGTTGCAGCTTGTTATCCCTTCATTCCTACCTATATTTTGTTTACATATTTTGTTTTTGTGAAATGGAATAATATTTAATTTTGTTTCGAATTAAATATGATGTAGTATAGACGTATATAGTGATTCGGGTGGTGTTAACCCTGATAGCAATTCATATTGGGGATTCGTTACTTGTTTGAATCATATTAGCCCATTACACATTTCACTGAAAAGAATGAATCCTAAAGATTTATGAGATCTAACAGAAAATTGGTATAATAAGCATTTTCTCAGGTGAGTATCATACCTTTATGAATTTGTCACATTTATTTCGTCAAAATAACCGTGAGTTATGTGAAAATCATGCGCTACATTGACGAGGGGATGTTTAATTTTCGCTAAAGAAATTCTAGAGAAATTAGGCATTCATCAAAATATGATGGAAGTTTTTTTTTTTTTACAATATTTATGTCCATAGTCATCGAACGATCCATCTTAGCGTAGCCTGGAGAATTCATGAAATGCTTTATTTCTTTGAAATGGAGGTATGCAATGGTTTGGACGTGAAAAGATTCATCTTATAACTAGATTCAGATTTGGTTGTTAGCATAGAAGAGTTCAGTATGAAGCGCCCATACATATCACGTAGGTAGAGTATAAAAACCTTTTTTTAATGATACATGATGAAAAGTTGATACGCGACAAGGTAATCACATGAGTCAAGGTTATTTTGGTGCAATGGTTCTAGCATGAACATAACATGATCAAAGGAGTATACCACTCCTAGAAAGATGCTTATTTTGGTGATACGTCTTTTTACTTAAATCAACTCTATATTGAGTTATAACTTTCATTGCAAAACCTTATATTGTTGTTGGTGGCTTTCTGTTTTATCACGTATAAAAAGCAAGGATAAATATACTCGTCGAAGTAGCTAATTCACCTTAAAACTAAAAAAGAATTACATAACTTACTACATAAGATAATGCTGATTAACTATAACTATTCATGATTTCAACAACCTTATTATACAAATGAAATTTATTCATGATTCTATAATTAAAATAATATCGATTAACGATTATTGCGTTGACCCATTTCACTTTGCAACCATGTTTACAAAAACATAATGTTGATCAATGATTATTAGGTTAAGAATGAGGCTTCATAATCGTCACCAGAAACATCATATCACATCTCACTATTCCACGATATCTATCATTCAAACAACATTAGGTTAAACATGCGATTAATGGTCAAACTACATGTTCATAATAATGTTGAGAAAGAACATACTATTGCATGTTGGTTCAGGCCCTTGATTTACACACACAAAACTAAACTTGAAACCCTCCTACTGAATGTTTTGTGTTTACTCTTGAACTCACTTTATGTTAACTTTGGAACTCTCAAATATGAAAGAAAGAAGATGTACGAAACTAGCAGAAAAGATATAGAGAATGCTCTCTGTATTCATTAAACAAATAGGGCTATAAATAGCCTTACAAACCATAACCTAGTAACCACCTACTAACATGAAATAGCAACTAAATACTAAAGAATCGGTACAAGTATGACCCACTCTTTTACCCCATGTGCACTCCCTCAACGTACACTTCCAAAGAATTTGGTCAAACCAAATACCAAGTCCACCTAATTAAATAAATCAAAATGTAAATTACTAAAATGCTTTAATCTTCAAATTTCCAAGCATGTAACCCACGTGAACTCTTGAAGTGTAGCTTATTCCATGCAAACCAACTAAAAACTGATAATACGTGACCCGCAACCCGCAAACAAACCGATTAAACCCAACATTCACCCCTTAATCGGTGTTTGTTCACACCGCTATCTTCACAATAGCGCCGGTCCATCATCCTCAAATTGGTTCAAGTTGAGTTCATCTTTTTTCTCCCACTTTGGACACTCCGATATGTAATGCCCAAACTCGTTGCACTTGTAACACTTTATATGGCTCCTGTCCCGTTGTACTCGACCGTCTCCTCGACCTCTCCCGGACCCCCGACCTCCACCTCGGCCACGTCCATAGTCATCCCGACTCGAGTTTCTACAACTACAAGACTCACACTTCTTCTCCTTCTCTTTTGCCTTCTCATCCGAACCTGCAAGCAAGAGTTGGTTTTGATGATCATCTTGGGTCTCCTCAACTTTGATCCTTTCTTCATAAGCTTTCAACCAACCCACAACATCGTCATAACCAATCGTTTTCAAGTCGACAACTTGTTCAATAGAAGCCACCATATGAATGAAACGTTTTGGTAGCCCGTTAAGAAATTTCTTCACCAACTTTGTTTCTTCTATTTCCGAACCAAATGAGGCGGCTTTCGAAGCATATTTGACAACTTGTTAGCGAAGTCATCTATAACTTCTTGATCCTTCATCTTCAAATTCTCAAACTCTCCCGAGAGAGTTTGGAGTCTCGCCTCCCGGATTCGGTCCGCACCCAAATGACGGGTTTTAAGAACACCCCACATTTCCTTCGCGGTTGTAAGATTCCCGATTTTCAAGACTTGTTTCTCGGGTATAGACTGAAACAAAAGTGCGATGGCGACATTATTCTTCTTACGATCCAATGTGGTTCCCGGTTCGATTTGTTCCCACACCCCGTGAACATTGAAGATAGCCCTCATCCTCATTGCCCATACCGTGTAATTCGTGGATGACAACACCGGGCATTGAAGGGACACTGTGTTGTTCTCCTTAACCGTAACCAAGGCTTGATTCTCCGGATCAACCATTGTTGTGAACTGCTCTACCACAGATTAATAATCAAACTAAAACTCTGCTGAAAGTATTACCTGCAAACGCCTTTTGCTACCTTTCTTCTGCTGTTTTACACCCCTAGATTATTACCTTCCGGTTGCCTAATCCCTTCTTCGTTCTTCGATCAACAAACTGGGTTAACAAGCCCGCCGATTTGGCCTGAATCACGACTCGTCTCCGCTACCCTTTTGACCCGCTAGAACTGAAACCTTCAAATTGCTAACCTGCGACCACCTAAGCCTCTCCGATCACTGCTGATCTAAACATCTCAGATCACTGCAGATCGGTAACTTTCGATCGCTGCTACTTCCCTCGAAATTGCTCCGCTCTGATACCAAATGTTGGTTCAGGCCCTTGATTTACACACACAAAACTAAACTTGAAACCCTCCTACTGAATGTTTTGTGTTTACTCTTGAACTCACTTTATGTTAACTTTGGAACTCTCAAATATGAAAGAAAGAAGATGTACGAAACTAGCAGAAAAGATATAGAGAATGCTCTCTGTATTCATTAAACAGATAGGGCTATAAATAGCCTTACAAACCATAACCTAGTAACCACCTACTAACATGAAAATAGCAACTAAATACTAAAGAATCGGTACAAGTATGACCCACTCTTTTACCCCATGTGCACTCCCTCAACGTACACTTCCAAAGAATTTGGTCAAACCAAATACCAAGTCCACCTAATTAAATAAATCAAAATGTAAATTACTAAAATGCTTTAATCTTCAAATTTCCAAGCATGTAACCCACGTGAACTCTTGAAGTGTAGCTTATTCCATGCAAACCAACTAAAAACTGATAATACGTGACCCGCAACCCGCAAACAAACCCGATTAAACCCAACATTGCAAAGATATAATGGTTGAATTAGAAGCATACAGGGGTTATCTTTTGCTCAGTTGATAACATAAAGATAATGCAGTTTTGAGGTCAAACATATCACTATAAAACATCAAATAGTTAATGCAGCTAGTGTGATTTTAAATGTCAAGTCATTAGTGAGGGTCAAATGATGCAACTCTTATAACCGTGAACTAATATCGATTTGCTTAATAAGCTTATGCACTCGACATGTACATAATATTCATCTTAAACTTATCTGCTAACAAATATTTTATACTTTGTGAGATATAGAGAACATCTCTTATAACTTAAGTGTGACCTGTGGATTTATATAAGTGCAACTCATCTGCTAACAAGGTTAGGTCATAAAATTAGACCTATGACTAGCGGCAACTCAATCATTTTAACGGTCAAAGACGAGGCGAAGACCCGGGGCTTTTTTCAAATGATATTGTTATAAACTATGACAGATTTAGGATTACTTGTGAATGGGGCCGTGGAGGTGATCTGGTTGTGATACCCTAGATAAATCCCACATCGGTCGTGGACAGGAGAGATTATTGGTTTATAAGGAATGTCTGGTCTCTAATATCACCAACGCGTTTGAGCGTATTGGCTCTGGATGAGGGGAAAACTTCATAGCTAAGCGTGCTTAGGTGACAACAATCCAGTGATGGGTGACCTCCTGGGAAGTTTTCACCCGAGCAATCAAAAGCAAATCCGTGAGCTTCTCGTGGGCGAAGCGGACAATATTGGCGGTACGAGAGGCCGGAGTTACACTGATTGTCGAGACTCGATCAAGAACAAGTAAATAACCGGTCTTAGCTACTTTTATTGTGTAAAGGTAAGTAAGGTCGTCTCCGCAGTGAATTTGTGGGAAGTGTTTAAGGATTCGATTAACTTAAAGACACGATTAACTTAAAGACACGAACTTTAAATTAGAGTTTGGAACTTTGGATGAAATTAAAAACACAATTGCAAAAAGCAATGAACTTTAAAACAAATTTACTTAAATAACGAGAAGTAATCACTTTCGGATTTCCAATTCGGCAAGATCAATAAGTAATACTTCCACATTAGGGTTTGTAAGAACTCAACTTTTATATTTTACTTTTTGATTAAAATGATAACCAAAGAACAATCTTTTAAGACTCGTTCGTTCATAAGATTACCAATTTACTTAGATCAAATTGTCTACTTTTCTTAATAAGTTAACGTTGCAAGGAAACTGGAAAACTGATAATCACGTACAAGACTTTATTTATAAGAAAATCTTTTAAATCAACCAAACATAATGTTTTAATCAATCGTTTAATGTTCAATACAAAAAGCTAATCGAATCATACCAAATATTTCATTTAGCAAGAATTGTACACCCGAAAGCAATCACGAAGGAACTAGCCACGCATCATCTTTATTGTATTAACAATCATTGTTTGATGATGATTATAGATGATTTGGGATGAATGGGAAGGCTTGAAAATAGTAAAAATCTCCTTGGATTTCTTAGATTTCATGCAAGGAAAGTTGTTCTACGAATTAGAATTGGATGGGTTTTAATAAACTTGAGATTCCACCAAATCCGGGCGTTTGTTGGTGACCGGCGCATGGTACGCCCCTACCCGGCATATCATACGCCACCCCTTGGTTTCAGACGCCCAACTCTCTGTTTTCTTCTTCAAATATGTCAACTTGTACGTTGCTGATACGCCCTCGAAGTATGATACACCGCTCAGCGTATGATACGCCCAAACTCGACGTATCATATGCCGGGTCTCTTTCTTGCGCTCCTTTTTTCCATCATTTGATGTATAAATCTTTAGTCCTTCAACTTTCGTGTTTTGCTTCTTTACCTTAAATTATACTATTTTAAGCTTCAAACATTTATGAATCAAACATAAAGAAAGTCAACTTATTCCATAATAACAACGATGTAAAATTACGTTTTTAGACCAATTAAACTCTAAAACATCGACACGTGATCTGGAGGTAAAAAAAGAAGTTTGCCAAAGTATGATTTGAGCTATGCATATAAACAAAATTTAGGCTCAAAATTCTATTAGTGAGATAGTATTAGAATTAAGTGTTTTAGAAAAAAAACATATGAATTAAACTATGTGTATAATTTTTGAATTAAAGTTATCGACCCTAATAATTTGAGGCCCCTAGGCCCAAGCATAGAAACCTACCACATAAAGCCGCCCATACATACCATAAAAGCGCGTACTCAACTGATTAGGATGAATCCACTTGATCCGATTTACCAACCTTGTTCCTTTTTGACCTACAAGCACTCAAACAACACTAGTTAAGGCGGCAAAAAAAAAATAAGCCCCCTTGTGATGACCCTGAAACGAGAATAAGTATTAGGTATTGGAAATAAAATGATGTAAAAAGAGATATGAAGAACTTGAGTAAGTAATTTGTGCATGGGGAAATCAATCCCCCATACCTTGTGTCACGCCCCTATCGACGAGCGTGACATGTTTTATCATGAACATGAGATAATACAGCGGAATACTTAAATATTCAAGACCATGATTACTTGGTTGAATTAAAACCTTAACAGTGTACATCACTTAAGTCGATTACACTGCCTCAGGCAGGTTTACTTAAATCCAAATTTTCTAGATGAAGATCTTATTCAAACTAAGCTATTAAGTCTCCTGGACCTAGCTATTGCCTTTCGGCACTTCCTGCACAACTTACATCACAAGCTAAAACATGTCAACAACAACAATTATTGGTGAGTCATTACTGAGACTCCAAACTTGACATCAAAATGGATAAAGGTACACATAAGCAAATTGTTTAACAAACAAATACTCAGTAACAACAGCAACAATTCAAAGTTAGTGCATGATAACATATATGCCACTCCAAGTTCAACATCAATATAGCAAAATGACCTATTTACTATAATGAGGCCTTCCTACCTAGATCAGATCCGATTAAGCACGCATATGCCCCGAGGTAATTTGAGTTTCATGCTATTTAAACAACCCACGAACTTACCTTAATGGTTTGTTGGTGACTAACACAACCAATGACTCGACACACCCAAAATTTAGTCCTTTAAATATAAGGAACACAATATAACATGCAACAATAATGTGACAACATGTAATAAAATAAATTTAGACAACTCGTGTACAACTCCAAATCAAACATAGGAAAAAAGGGATGGTCATACTCATCTCAACTGGTGCTCTGGAATAATCAACTTTTACAATTACAATATCACCAATATCTCCCTAAGAGCACAAACAAGTGAAACGCAATCCTATAATTTTCAATACACAATGTGCTTAGATCAAAATATACTTTTTAATTATGGTTCACACACATGGTTATACCTGCAATCAAACCAAAAGCATTCGTATGACAAATTTATTCACTAAAGTATGGGTTTTCCTATAACTTCCTAATCGTGTCCCATAACAAACTTATCGTTACCAAATCCTTAACAGTCTGCTATGAAACCCCATAAGGAATATTTGCATTATTAAAGGGACTATTGGTATCTTCGAATAGAAAATCCATCGCTACCGCTACCTAGTAGCATAACGGTCCGTGATGGACCCCAAATTTAGATTCTTCTCGTTGCGACACCTCATTTTCATATCTATTGGGTTCCGTAACTTTTTTCTAGCTCTAGATATGATTAATCTAAGTTTGGGTTGCATTCGAACAGCTTTTCACTTCGTTCTCCTTTGACTTCCACAACGGTTCACCATCACGATCTCTAATACTTAAACATTTTCTAATATAACCAGATCTCCTTCATCAACCTAATTACGCCTTTAGGAATGAGGGGTTACACCTTGTATTTATAGTGTTGTATGATGCATGTGTAATCTGCCATATATGTTGATGAGAGCGGTCCCAAAGAGTTTCTTATGTAAGTGTGCCCTACCCTTCATGTGATCAAATGTGTGTTGAATCAATGGCTAGGATTAATGATAATCATTGTTCCTTGGATGTGTGACACATGTTCCGGATTCGCTTTGTTATGGTTTTATCTGACCTAGTGGTTTTAGGAACATGTTAAAAGTATCCTAAGTCTACACCTAGGGGTGTTCAAAGTCGGATATCCGGAATTTCAGATATCCGAATTTCGGATATCCGAAAATTTCGGATAGTGAAAATCACTATCCGTATCCGTATCCGAAATTCCGGATATCCGAAATTTCGGATATGGATTCGGATAGTGATTCGGATATCCGAAATTCATTTTTTATTTTTTCAAATTTTTTATTTTTTAGTTTTTTTACAATATATAGACATATAATATTATAAAATAATATAAAAACCAACTCATATCATAAAATTCACAATATACACTAAAAAATCTCAATCTAAATTAAAATATATCTAAAATTAAAAAAAATAAAAAAAATATTTTTTAGTTTTCGGATAATCGGATATCCGAATATCCAAAACTTTTGAAAATCACTATCCGAATCCGAATCCGAATTTTCGGATATCCGAAATTCGGATATCCGAATTTCGGATATCCAAAATTCGGATATCCGAATTTTCGGATATCCGAAAATTCGGATATTTCGGATTCGGATTTTCGGATTTTCGGATCGGATTCTCGGATTCGGATATTTTTGAACACCCCTATCTACACCTACAACCACTCTTATGAGAAATAGATGGATTTTTCAATAATGTTTGTTTTTGTCATTGCTTTTGTGTCCATAGCACACTAAATGCTCCTTTCTTAGTCCATCCAATGCAACTACAGTTGGACATGAAAAGTTGCATATGTTTATCACTAAATTTAGATTTGGTCTTTAGCATAGAACTAAGAGTTCATGTGTGACTGCTGCTCACGTATAATGTCATATAGGGTATAATGACCTTCTTAGAGTCGAGAGTCATGGAAGTTTTAGTAAAATGGTTTTGACATGACTATATGGACATACCACTTATTTTCATGATTTCCTTAAATTTGAAGTTATAAATTTTAATTACAAAAAACCATATATTGTCGGTGGTGGTTTTATGTTAATAGTACAAGTGAAACCAATAAAACTCGTTTTTCATGTTTATGTAAATAGAGAGAAGGTATCATAACAGAACTCCTAACGAGAAAACTCAAAAAAACTCCTTCTGGTTAATCACATAATTTACATTTTATTTTTATTTAATTGTTTTTAATGGTAGTTTGGTAGATGCATATGCAAATTATTTTTGGGTATTTATATACTTTTTTATTATCAAGTCCCACTTTTCTCTACCTAAAAATTTGTTTTAAATGATTTAGATCTCGACTTTTTTCTCAATCTAAAAGTTTGATTATTCGTTTTTGAAGACGCAGATCATTGGTTATCTTTTTTGAATCAGAATCACATATCAATATAGTTTTCATTTTTTACGTTTCCTTATAACGTTTAGAGGATGGATAACGAGAGCTCGACCACAACGATATCAAATAACAATAAATAAAATTATACTCTGCGTGTTAATTAAAATCAATATGGCTTTTTTGTAATTTTAACTTTTCGTGTTAATTAAACATTATTAGTTTTAAGTATGGGTGGTGAATCAAGTTAAGCATGTCAAGCCATTCATGTTAGTTGTAAATATTTGATCATGTTAAACGAGTTGTGTCTTGTTAATACTGGTTACATCTAAACATGTTGTGTCGTTTAACCTGCTTATTAAAATGTCCATGTTAGTGTTTCAGAAATGATACATTTAGTTAAATGTGTCATGTTTGATTCACTGATCGTGTTAAACCGCGGTATCATGTTAGACTTATTTAACAGAATAACACTTTTTTAGCGTTAGTTTGACTACCACCACCACCACCACCATCCACTGGTGGTCTGATTTTAAATGAGCACCATAATTAAACCAAGATTTGCCAATAATCTCTTGGTCTTGTGGTTCAAGGGGGAGGTGGGAGGCTTTGCCTCTCTTGAAGGTCCAAGGTTTAAAACTTGATATTGATAAATTATTACTAACCAGGTGTTACTAACTTCTAACAACTAACCAGTCATTAAAAAAAAGAAAAATTAAACCAGGATTTGGATTTTGGAAATTGAAATGTAAAGTTGTAAACTGAAGGAGAATTTTGGCCTTGGTCCAATAAACTCCTAAAGCATACTAGCCCAAATATGATGTAGTTTGAACTTTGAAGTGAACTGTACCAACGTATGTACTATGTTCTTATGTAGCGAAAATTCTTCATTATCGTGTTAGACCGTTCACAATAGATTTATACTCAATTTTATCATTAATATTTAAATAAATAATTAAAAACATCTCTCCATTAAATTTATCATCTCTAAACACTATCATCAAATTAAAAAAAAAATACAATAGTAGCCAATTAAAGTTAGAGGGTTACTATTCATTATCTATCAAATTTTTGTAAGAGCATGAAAGAATAAATAAGTATTAACATAAGTGTTTGCGAGTATGATAAAGATAAAATATAAAATGAGACGTGGAAAGTTTATGAAAAATGAGATATAAATTTAGTGGATAATAATTTTAATTAAATTATAATGTTAAGGACGATGGATCCACTGTGAAGGTTTTTATCCATACCAAATAGATGACAATGTCAGAGAAGAGTAGAAGAATTATTTACACAAACCCTAAAAATCAAAGTTGCAGCCGTCGTCGTCGATCGACCTTCGCCGGTCGCCTCACCGGTCGCTGCCTCGCCGGTCGCCGCCTCACCGGTCACCTCTCCTCCTCCATCGGCCGTTGCTCCTGCGCCTCACCGATCACCGCTCCTCCGCCTCGTTAGTCGACGGTCGCCAGCCTCCAGTCGCCACCTGTTCCGGTCGCCAGCCTCCATCGCCCTCCTCTTCCGGTCATCGCTCATTAGTCTTTGCAGTAGGTAACTAACGTGTATAAGAGCAACTATTTTTGACGGTTGTAAAACCCTAATGTCGGGGGATCAGCGGCGGCAGCAAGATCAGAAGGAATGGGAAGAAGTACAACGCAGGAAAGGAAGAGATCGTCACGGTGAAGGTACGAGCAAGGTATTATCCAAATTCTTTGTCTAATCTTCCGTCGAAGTGTTCTTCACAAGATCTCAAGGAGGCTTTGGGAGGTTTTGGTAGATTCGAAAGGTCGTATATTGCTAGAAAACTGGACAAGTAGGGTAAACGTTTTGCTTTTGTGTCGTTCTCGGAGGTTGGTGACGGTAAAAGAATGGCGGAAGAGATGACGGATGTGTGGATCGGATCGTATAAGTTATTCATTACCATTGCTAGGTTTGTGGACGGTGGAAAGGTGCAGCAGCCGGTCACAGATAACGTTCGGAAGACGTCTACGCTCAATCAACAAACTCAGGCAAAACCCAACACCGAGGTACCGGAAGGGGGGGGTTAGTTCCTACACTAAGGGTTTGAATGACTCGACAGTTGGGAATGGACGCTCTTTCGTGGATTCGCTGTTGAACAGAAACAGGATTGACGTGATTAAGGTGGACGATATTGTGGAGCGATTCTCAAACTGGAATGGGGTGGCACTTGTTGGTAGGGTTGTTGGGTTTAACATTTTGTGCAGGTTGAATGTGTTGCTACGTAAGATGGAGTACCGTACCGTGGAGATCAAGTATCTTGGAGGTTTCAATGTTGCTTTAATATTTCAAGAATCTGATATGATGGAAGAGTTTCTTGTTAATGAGGCAATGTGGTCTGCATGGTTTGAAAAGTTGGTAAAGTGGGATGATAAAGTGCTTAACGAAGAGGAGCGTATTGCATGGGTTCAAGTGCATGGCGTTCCGGCTCAGCTAGCACTTGATCAAGTATTCGACTTGATTGGTAGTAGGTATGGGAGGGTGATCAAATCGGCTGGTTTGTCGAGTGATGATAATAACTTTTCTTATGCGCTTATCGGAGTGTTGAGCAAAATTCGGAAAAGTATCGTGGATCGGGTGGATATTAGTTGGAGAGACAACACGTTTAATGTTTGGGTTCATGAAGATACTGCAGAGTGGATTCCGGATGGCGTAGCTGAGATCGATGAAGAGGACATATCGGTGAATAAAGACGATGACGGAATGGGTGATAATGTACAACAAACTGTTGATATGAATAATCCTAGTGAGGATGGTGAATTCGTGATGAATGAGGCTAGCGAGGGGGTCGAGATTAATGGTAATGGGTCTCAGGGAGTTGGTGTCGAAAGTATTGTGGCTGAGGTTTCGGAAGTTAATACGGATACAATTACAAGCAGAAAGAAATTTCGGCGACGGTCTTTATTCAAGAACAGGACTGGAAGCAATGGGTCTCATGAGCGTCCTAAGAAGAGGCAAAGGGAGAATAATGACTTGTTCGGGCTGGACAAGTTAATTGGCATTTTGTCCGATGCTGAGAAATCGTTTAGTAATAATGATGACGTGGGAGACGACGTATTCGTTACTCCGGATTTGAACAGAAGTGCGACAGGTATGGGTGATAATGGGTCGCATGGGTTGAATGTCATTGAGGGGAGTGGTAGAGGGCCGCTTGAAAATGTTATGACCAACTTACAGCAGCTCATCGATTTGGAAGCAACTGAGACTGTGGTGTTAAGTAAAGCCTTGGGGGTGGAAAACTTGGGTGATTTTGTTCCGTCTGTCAAAGAGGTGCTACGCAATGAAGGTTATCAAGAAGGTGATCAATGAATTTCATTTCATTGAACATTCGTGGTTTGGGGAACCCGGGTAAGGCTGACTGGGTTCGTAGTTTAAGGGTGAAACATGAGGTCAGTTTTCTTTTGCTTTAAGAGACGCAATTTGGTTCTATAGATGTGGTTAACTTGTGTAGGTATTGGGGTTTTGGGGACTTTGGTTTTGACTGGGTTCCGGCTTCGGGCAGATCAGGTTGTTTGTTGTCTATGTGGGATCCTAATGTCTTCACTGTCGATAAGGTTATCAAGAATTCTAACTGGTTGATGGTTTCCGGTTTGGTCAAAGGTAGTGGGTGTCATTTTCACATTCTTAATGCTTATTTACCACAAAATATTATAGCTAAGCATAGAGTGTGGGCGGAGATTAATGGTTTGGTTGGTGACGGTGATGGTAAATGGGTTGTGGCGGGGGATTTCAATTCGGTCAGGAGCGAGGAAGATCGTCGGAGTTCTATTTTCAATTTGGTTGAGACTAATCAATTTAATGATTTCATTGACGAATCGGATTTACATGAGTAATCCTTGAAAGGGAGGCGCTTTACTTTGTTTCAGGTGACAAGATGAGCCGTATCGATAGGATTTTCGTCAACTGGGATTTCTTTTTAGAATGGCCTAATGTTGATTACATTGCATTGGAGAGGAACAAGTCTGACCATAGTCCACTGTTACTAAAGACGAGCTCGAGGAATTTTGGCCCGAAACCTTTCAAATTCTATAATTCATGGCTCAATCGGGAGGACTTCAAGGCGGTGGTCAGAAGGACTCTTGAAGCGGAGTTGTTTACGGGTTCCCCGGATACTATCCTATTGTCCAAGTTCAAGTCGCTGCGCAACAACATTTCAACATGGGCTGTGGATACTAAAGCAAAAGAAATGGAAGAGAAGCGGGTTCTTGAAAGTGAGTTTAATGTGCTCGATCAAGCCTTGGAGAATAGAGATTTGACTGAGGATGAGTCGTGGTCTTTGTGTGAGATCAAGAGGAGGCTTTCTGAACTTGATGATTATTATTATAGAGACTTGAAACAGAAGGCTCGATGCAAATGGGCTTCTCATGGGGACGACAATACAAGGTATTTTCACGGTTTCATCAATAAACGCAAGAACTCTAATTATATTCCGGGTTTGGAGGTTTGTGGGAGATGGGAAACTAAACCTGAGATTATCAAGAGGGAGGTTATGGGTTTTTTCCGAGATAAATTTAAGGAGAGCATGTCTACCCGGCCGAATCTAGTGTGTCATGGTTTGTCGGTATTGTCTAGGGGGGAGGTCGATGGCCTAGTGGCGGATTTTAGTGTCCAGGAGATCAAGAGGGCGGTTTTTGATTGCGGTGCCGATAAAGCCCCGGGGCCTGATGGTTTTAACTTTTGTTTCATTAGGCACTTTTGGGATTTATTTGAGAATGATTTTGTCGCCATCCTGGGTCATTATCATGAAGTTGGCCGGTTTAGCTCGGGGGTTGGTTCAGCTTTTATCTCGTTGATTCCCAAGGTCAGCGATCCATCGAAATTAGGGGATTTTAGACCTATCAGTCTTATCAGGAGTATTATTAAAGTTGTGTCGAAAATTCTGGCGACCCGGTTGAAGACGTTTTTGGGCGGAATTGTGTCGGAATCTCAGTCGGCTTTCTTATTTGGTAGATATATTCCTGACGGGCCTTTGATGGCCAGTGAGGTGATCGCTTGGGCTAAAAAGAGAAACAGAAAGATTTTCTTGTTCAGGATCGACTTTGATAAGGCGTATGATAACGTCAATTGGGATTTTCTATTGTCGGTATTATCTCAGATGGGTTTTTGTTCTCTTTGGTGTGAGTGGATTCGGGGTATTCTGGTTTCGTCTAGAGCTTCAGCGTTAGTAAATGGCTCCCCTACGTTCGAATTTGGGTGTCAAAAAGGGATCCGTCAAGGAGACCCTCTTTCTCCTTTTTTGTTCATCTTAATTATGGAGGCGTTTTCTGGGATGATGAACCAGGCTAGTGACAATGGGGCTTTTCATGGCGTCAAGCTTCCTAACGAGGGTCCGGTTTTGTCTCATTTACTTTACGCGGATGATGCCATGATTATGGGAGAATGGTCTCAATTTAATTTTACTAACATAAGGCGCATTCTTCGCATCTTCTATTTATGTTCCGGGCTTAAATTTAATATTCATAAATCGGTGCTGTATGGTGTGGGTGTGGAGGCAGATGAAGTTAAGCGGATGGCCGACTCCTTAGGGTGTAAACCGGGTAAATTACCATTCTCGTATTTGGGTATCAAGGTGGGGGCAAATATGAATAGGGTGGTTAATTGGGAACCAGTGGTGACTACGTTTAAACGGAGGTTATCTAAGTGGAAAGCCAATATTCTTTCGATAGTCGGCCGCTTAACACTTATAAAGTCGGTCTTGAATAGTTTACCAACGTATTATTTCTCTTTATTCAAGGCCCCGAAGAAAGTGATTGGGGTTTTAGAGGGCTTGATGCGTCGATTTCTATGGGGTGGGTCGGAGGAGGTTAGGAAGATGAGTTGGGTCCCTTGGGAGGTTGTTACTAAAAGCATTAAGATGGTGGGTTGGGGATAGCTTCTCTCGAAATTAATAATAATGCCTTGTTAATTAAGTGGCTTTGGAGGTTTTTAAACGAGCCAAATGCTATGTGGAGAAGAGTTGTGGCCTCTATACATGGGTCTTCTAGGTGGTGGGGTATCGCTCCAGTTAATAACGCCATCACGGGTGTTTGGAAGAACTACGTTTTATTTTGGAACAAGCTCAAGGTTGAGGGGGTTGGCCTTAATGGTGTCATTCGTGGCAGGCTCGGTAATGGAGATAACCTTAGATTTTGGTTGGATACGTGGCTGGGAATCAACCGTTAAAAGACTTGTACCCGGCTTTATTCTCTATTGAAAAATCGAAGCGGGTTTTGATCGCTGATCGTATTCAGGCTACAGGTAGCGCTCGGATTTTCAGGTGGGAATGGATTCGGACTCCATCTTCTGCAGCCGAGATTATGGATAAACAGCGGTTGGAGGTTCAGGTTCTTAATGTGATGCCGGGTGACAGGATCGACACTTGGGGCTGGTCGCATGGTACGGAAGCTGTCTTCAGCGTGGCTTTTGCGAAGAAGTGGCTACGTGGTCAGGTCAATAGTGATGCGGGTACTGTTTTCAAGTGGAGTTCTTGGGTCCCAAACAAGTGTAATATCTTTATGTGGCGTGCTTTCTTGGATCGCCTTCCGACGAAGATGGCGTTAGCTAGAAGGCACATTAACATTGAGGATTCCTCTTGCGTTTGGTGTGAGGCTGCAGACGAAGACTTAGAGCATGTTCTAACAGGTTGCGTTATCGCTTTGGGATTATGGAACGCTATTGCTACTTGGTGCAAAATTCCTAGACCGTTCGTTTTTCATGTCAAAGATTTGGCCGAGCTTTATGATAACAGCGGGGTGACGGGTGCAAAGAAGTTGGTCCTTCAAGGGATTATCATCATTGCGTGTTGGCGTTTGTGGAGAGCTAGGAACGTTAAGGTGTTTGATAGAAAAGAGCCGAATGTGACGAAGATGATGGCGGATATTAAATCTTTGGGTTTCCTTTGGTACAAATATAGGTTCAAAAAAGGGGTTGTGGATTGGGATAGATGGTGTGCTTTTGATGTAACATGATTTGATTTTGGATTTGTTGTGGTTTTCGGCTTCTATCTCCGTCTTGATGATAGTTGTCGATTTTGGTGGTTTTATTGAAGTTCTTTTTTAAAAAAAAAAATAGATGACAATGTCGGCCTCAGGTGTGTCAGGTAGCTTATATAATCCAAAATTTTATGGGACTTATTTTATTTTTTGTTGTCTAAGTATACGTGTCGATTAACATATCTAAATATTTAATAGTTTATTAGTATATGTTATATGTCAATAAATCTATACTAAACAAATAAACATACCCAGTATGTCCCACTGAGAGTAGAGTCTGGGAGGGGTGGATGGTGGCTAGTCTTTTCTCTATCTTGGAAGACGGAGAGATCGCTTCCAAAGAGACCACCGGCTCGACAACAATAACAGCCAAATTATAGTGCATATATGCTAACAAATATATACTAATAAAACAAAATAAAAGTTTACCACGTGTCATATTCTCACACCATCAATGTCATATGTTATCTTCTCAAACTCTGTCACATGTCATTAGCATAAAAAGATAAATATTTAAAGATCATATTTAATGCTAAAGATCTTATTTATATTTTTTTCAAATTATAAAACATATTTTATTAAAAAATATATTTTCTTTTAAAACAAATAAAGATGATTTTTTTTTAATATAGAGAAGTTTTTTAAATGACATTTAAAAAACTAATTTAAGAAAAAGTTGGAAGTTTTAAAAATATTTTTTAATAAAAGTTTTTTAAAATTAAAAGTTTAAAACTAGTATATTAGCATATGTCATTTTCTTACACCCTTTTTGCCACATGTTATTTTCTCACACTTTTATTGCCACAAGTCACTACCATAAAAAATCAAGCACTTAATGATCATATTAAATACTAAATATATTATATATATTCTTTTCAAATTATAAAATAAATTTTAGTTAAACAACATAATTTTTTTAAAAAAATAATAAATAAATATTTTTTTTAATACAATGAACTATGTTTTTTTAAAATGATGCTTAAAACAATTTTTAAAAAAAATTAGATTGTTTAAAAAGCATTTTTGAAACAAAACTTTTATAAAGACGAAATATTAAAAAAATTGTTATTACTTTATTACTTAAGTTAGTTTAATCATAGGTAATTCGTATCATATCTTATCTAAAAAATTATATTATAATTTAAATACTAGTTACTAACTATTAGTTTAATATTTTGATTCAACCCATATTTTTACTTGGGTTTCTAAACTAGTTAATAAATATCTCAAAATTTGATAACATATTCTCACGGGGCACGACTAATTAAATTAAAAAAATAAAAATCTTATTTTATTTAAATATCTGCCCATCAATTTTTATCCATTACACCAAATGGTCTGCATTTCATCGACTTATACCCAATGATTTAACACCCTAGTCTACGCCCTTATATTTCCTGTCATCTCCAATTGCCATTTGTCCGCCTTAATGTCTTGCCAAATATGCTTATTGTTTCGGTTTCAATATAATTTTTTGTTTCATTATTTCAATCTTACTATTTTTTGTTTTAGTTTAAATTTTAATCTTTTAGTTTTGGTTAAATTTTGCCTAGCAGCTAATGAACCGCAAGCAACATTCAGGAGTAAGTTTCACTCTTAAATTTTCTTTGGGTGGAGTTATTAGAAAGACTAAATTACAAATTCTATCCTTTATGTTTGGTGAAAATTATGAAACGTGTCCTTTCGAAAAATGACTTTCACTCGATGTCATTTTTTATAAAAAGTTCTTACGTAATATGTCTTTTTTACTAACTGAGGTTAAATAATTCTGTTATGTCAAGGGCATTATTGTCATTTTATTCATGAAGGACGACTTTTGCAAGTGTTAAAGTTTCTTTTTATTATTCAATTCTATTCATTTTTTTTCATTTATTATTTATTAATTGATTATTTTGCTTATTGTTTTATATAATATATATTATTTAATTTATTTATTTTATGATATATTTTTCATTATATATATACATATATATTATATGTAACACATAAAATACCACTAACTTTTATAAACTATTTTAACTCTTATTAAATAGTTTTAAGTAATTTAAAATCATTTTTTTAATATCTAGCTTTCTAACGGCTATAAAAAACTTCATCATAATGTATTATTCATCTCATTCATCTTTAATTTTTTTAAAAATCCTAAATGGCATATCGATATGATAATATTTTTAATCACGTTTGTAGTACTTATTTTGATTCATTAAAGATGACTTGACACATAAAGATATTAATTGGAGCCCTAAATTTACCAAGAAATTAACATCTACAATCACCCGTCTATTCTTTGTTTGTGTTATTTGATTTTTTTAATGTAATTTAATTTTTAGTATATTTAATTCCTAGTTTGTGTAATTTAAAAATGAATTGTTTAATTTTCATTTTTAGTTAAAATGATAGCATACTTAAAGATAATATCCCAAAATCATAACTCCCAACTAACAATTTTTGAATAAAAATAGCATCCAAAACTTAAAATACAAAAACAAAAATACTTCAATCATGTGAAAGACTGAACAAAATTTTTCAACAGATAAATAAAAGAAGTTGATCATAATATCGATCGTAGATATTTAAAACAAATTTGATAAAAAAATTATTCGGTTGTAAAAATTAAAAGAGATTACATGAAGTTTCTAAAAAAAAGTTAAATAATGTTGGCAAAAATGATCAACAATCCTTGGATGAATAAAAACATAAGTCAATCATAAATGAATGAGAAAATAGTAGGTAAAAAGTATATAAAATAAAACAATTAAAATAATTTTAAAATGGCAAAAGTAATAATTCTAATCAAAGAAATGAAAATAAATAAATTTTATTAAAAAATTGTTTCAGTCTGTAATAGGTTTTTAATATAAACCATAACCCAAACTATTTAACACAATTAAAAGTTTTATACCAAAATTGTATTAAAATCTTTATACCATAAGCCAAACTATTTAGCACAGTTAAAAATCTTATACCAAAATGGTATTAAAATCTTTATACCATAAGTTAAACTATTTTTAATTTTTTTAAACCAAAACAGTAATAAAAAAGCAACAGTAAAATAAAAGCGATTACTAGTTTAAGTTTTATAACATGAAAAAAAATATATTTTAACCCTCTAATTGTATTCGTACAATTAAAAAAGTAGATAAATAAATTTTAAATAGATAAAGTAAAGAAATTATAATATATATAATATAATAAATTAAAACACTATTTAATTAAAGTATATTTTATAAAAAAATTTAAAAATAATTAAGTGATAATATTTAAGATTATAAAATAAAAGTGTATTAAAAAGATAAAGTAAAGAAATAAAAACATAAAGAAAAAAAAGAGTAGTGAAAAAATTACAGATTTCATCCTTAAGTAATAAGGGCAAAACGGTCATTTACAAAAAATTAACAGAAAAAGTTAACTTATGTTAGTTGGAAGGACATAAAGTGTGATAAAT
Organism: Flaveria linearis; assembly: GCA_024085815.1. Classification (NCBI taxonomy): domain Eukaryota; kingdom Viridiplantae; phylum Streptophyta; class Magnoliopsida; order Asterales; family Asteraceae; genus Flaveria; species Flaveria linearis. Next base: position 118,980 of record JABSNV010000908.1, read on the forward strand.
TTTCAAATAAAGGACTCTCAGTGTAATTATCAAAGTTTAAGGACAAGGTCCATAACTTTAAACATACTTAAAGGATAAAATTTGTAATTTACTCTATTAGAAAAGGGAGAATGATTTATATCCATCAGATTACATAAATGGTCCTTTTGTGTTAAAAAAGACCAAATAGTCCTCACATGCACTGCATATGACTCGATTTAACGGATTAAACTAACGGTCATCCTTGAAAAGGATGTAACTTGTTACAAATTTGTTACATAAAGGACGTTAAGCGTGCTTTTTAAACGTAAATGATGATACCTGCAAATTTATATAAACTTAACGTATGTTTTTTTGTAATTTTGTCTAAACATAATTAACTTGAAAATAAAAAGCTAGTTTAGATTTAACATAAACTAAAATTGAAATGGTCAAATAGAAAATGTTATAGGAGACGTATATTATAAGTAGGGTTACATTTTAAAAGCTAAAAACTAACACAAAAGCTTTTAAATAAATAAACACAAACAAAACATGATCACACGAACCAAAATGATTAAATGACTACATCATTGAATATTTATGAACATAAATGAATAAAAACGACCAATGTTCATTTCCATTCGTTTGTTTAACTAAATAAATATTTTTTTTTTGTCCGTGTTCGTTCCTTTATTAAACAAACGAACATAAATAGACATTCCGTTGAACGGTTAAAACTATTCACCGAACACTCAGATTCATTTGCAACCCTACACTATAGAGACAAAATATTAGAATTCAAAAGTAAGATTATAAGATGTGACTAGTGCCATTATAGAAAAATATAAATAATAATAACGATAATAATAACGATAATAACGATAATATAACGATAATAATAACGATAATATAACGATAATAATAACGATAATAATAACGATAATAATAACGATAAATAATAACGATAATAATAACGATAATAATAACGATAATAATAACGATAATAAAACGATAATAATAACGATAATATAACGATAATAATAACGATAATAATAACGATAATAATAACGATAATAATAACGATAATAATAACGATAATATAACGATAATAATAACGATAATAATAACGATAATAATAACGATAATAATAACGAAATAATAACGATAATAATAACTATAATTAACGATAATAATAACGATAATAATAACGATAATAATAACGATAATAATAACGATAATATAACGATAATAATAAGATAATAATAACGATAATAATAACGATAATAATAACGATAATAATAACGATAAAATAACGATAATATAACGATAATAATAACGATAATAATAACGATAATAATAACGATAATAATAACGATAATAATAACGATAATAATAACGATAATAATAACGATAATAATAACGATAATAATAACGATAATAATAACGATAATAACGATAAAATAACGATAATAACGATAATAATAACGATAATAATAAACGATAATAATAACGATAATAATAACGATAATAATAACGATAATAATAACGATAATAATACGATAATATAACGATAATAATAACGATAATAATAACGATAATAATAACGATAATAATAACGATAATAATAACGATAATAATAACGATAATAATAACGATAATAATAACGATAATAATAACGATAATAAAACGATAATAATAACGATAATAATAACGATAATATAACGATAATAATAACGATAATATACGGATAATAACGATAATAATAACGATAATAATAACGATAATAATAACGATATATAACGATAATAATAACGATAATAATAACGATAATAATAACGATAATAATAACGATAATAATAACGATAATAATAACGATAATAATAACGATAATAATAACGATAATAATAACGATAATAATAACGATAATAATAACGATAATAACGATATAATAACGATAAAATAAAACGATAATAATAACGATAATATACGAACTAAACGATAATAATAACGATAATAATAACGATAATAATAACGATAATAATAACGATAATAATAACGATAATAAAACGATAATAATAACGATATAAATAACGATAATAATAACGATAATAATAACGATAATAATAACGATAATAATAACGATAATAATAACGATAATATAACGATAATAATAACGATAATAATAACGATAATAATAACGATAATAATAACGATAATAATAACGATAATAATAACGATAATAATAACGATAATAATACGATAATAATAACGATAATAATAACGATAATAATAACGATAATAATAACGATAATAATAACGATAATAATAACGATAATAATAACGATAATAATAACGATAATAATAACGATATAATACGAACGATAATAATACGATAATAATACGAATAATAACGATAATAATAACGATAATAATAACGATAATAATAACGATAATAATAACGATAATAATACGATAATAATAACGATAATAATAACGATAATAATAACGATAATAATAACGATAATAATAACGATAATAATAACGATATAACTAACGATAATAATAACGATAATAAAACGATAATAATAACGTAATATAACGATAATAATAACGATAATAATAACGATAATAATAACGATAATAATAACGATAATAATAACGATAATAATAACGATAATAATAACGATAATAATAACGATATAATAACGATAATAATAACGATAATAATAACGATAATAATAACGATAATAATAACGATAATAATAACGATAATATAACGATAATAATAACGATAATAATAACGTAATAATAACGATAATAATAACGATAATAATAACGATAATAATAACGAATAATAACGATAATAATAACGATAATAATAACGATATAATAACGATAATAATAACGATAATAATAACGATAAAATAACGATAATAATACGATAATAATAACGATAATAATAACGATAATAATAACGATAATAATAACGATAATAATAACGATAATAATAACGATAATAATAACGATAATAATAACGATAATAATACGATAATAATAACGATAATAATAACGATAATAATAACGATAATAATAACGATAATATAACGATAATAATAACGATAATAATAACGATAATAATAACGATAATAATAACGATAATAATAACGATAATAACGATAATAATAACGATAATAATAACGATAATAATAACGATAATAATAACGATAATAATAACGATAATAAACGATAATAATAACGATAATAATAACGATATAATAACGATAATAATAACGATAATAATAACGATAATAATAACGATAATAATAACGATAAGATAACGATAATAATAACGATAAATAACGATAATAATAACGATAATATAACGATAATAATAACGAATAATAACGATAATAATAACGATAATAATAACGATAATAATAACGATAATAATAACGAAATAATAACGATAATAATAACGATAATAATAACGATAATAATAACGATAATAATAACGATAATAATAACGATAATAATAACGATAATAATAACGATATAATAACGATAATAATAACGATAATAATAACGATAATAATAACGATAATAATAACGATAATAATAACGAATAATACGATAATAATAACGATAATAATAACGATAATAATAACGATAATAATAACGATAATAATAACGATAATAATAACGATAATAATAACGATAATAATAACGATAATAATAACGAATAATAACGATAATAATAACGATAATAATAACGATAATAATAACGATAAATAACGATAATAATAACGATAATAATAACGATAATATAACGATAATAATAACGATAATAAAACGATAATAATAACGATAATAATAACGATAATAAACGATAATAATAACGATAATAATAACGATAATAATAACGATAATAAAACGATAATAATAACATAATAATAACGATAATAATAACGATAATAATAACGATAATAATAACGATAATAAAAACGATAATAATAACGATAATAATAACGATAATAATAACGATAATAATAACGATAATAATAACGATAATAATAACGATAATAAAACGATAATAATAACGATAATAATAACGATAATATAACGATAATAATAACGATAATAATAACGATAATAATAACGATAATAATAACGATAATAATAACGATAATAATAACGATAATAATAACGATAATAAACGATAAATACGATAATAACGATAATAATAACGATAATAATAACGATAATAATAACGATAATAATAACGATAATAATAACGATAATATAACGATAATAATAACGATAATAATAACGATAATAACGATAATATACGATAATAACGATAATAATAACGATAATAATAACGATATAATAACGATAATAATAACGATAATAATAACGATAATAATAACGATAATAATAACGATATAATAACGATAATAATAACGATAATAATAACGATAATAATAACGATAATAATAACGATAATAATAACGATAATAATAACGATAATAATAACGATAATAATAACGATAATAATAACGATAATAATAACGATAATAATAACGATAATAATAACGATAATAATACGATAATAATAACGATATAATAACGATAATATAACGATAATAATAACGATAATAACGATAATAATAACGATAATAATAACGATAATAATAACGATAATAATAACGATAATAATAACGATAATAATAACGATAATAATAACGATAATAATAACGATAATAATAACGATAATAATAACGATAATAATAACGATAATAATAACGATAATAACGATAATAATAACGATATAATACGATAATAATAACGATAATAATAACGATAATAATAACGATAATAATAACGATAATAATAACGATAATAATAACGATAATAATAACGATAATAATAACGATAATAATAACGATAATAATAACGATAATAATACGATAATAATAACGATAATATAACGATAATAATAACGATAATAATAACGATAATAATAACGATAATAATAACGATAATAATAACGATAATA
>JABSNV010001279.1:0-42253 GCA_024085815.1 Flaveria linearis
TTGTTGTTTCCCCGTCACGTCTCGCAAGACAGTGACAAATGTTAGGTCAATAATGCACCCGTTTGACCTCCAATCAAGCTACCGCGACTAGCCCGGGCGGGGTTTGTCAGACCCAGTAGTACGACGCAGTATTACCTCGCTACACATTATTAACGGTTCGAGAGTGTCAGGACTGTTTGTATGTTTGCACTAACGTAACAGGCGATATCAATAATACTAAAACCATTCATAAAATATGTTTGCTTGTTTTCTCCCCAAAAGGAAAGAAAGTAAAAAGGGGCCGTGAAACTCACCTTGATTGCGTTGCAAAGAAATAACGTTCGCTCGACGATTAGAATTTCAGTTAACCTGTGTTTCGTTTAGTATGAACATAGTTAATGTTAGTTATTTTTTTACAAGTGTAAGAGTCGTATGGTTTCGCGTTTCACAACTCTGTTACGGTGTTATAATAATTTTAACGTAATTAAAGTTTTATAATAACGGATAAAGTTTAATGTAAAGTGTAAATAATTCAATAATTATTTTAACTTTAACTAAATATAGCATTTGGAATTATTAATTTAACCCTAATAAATAGATTTGTTTTATAAGAAATAACTAAATTAATTCTTGTTATATTGTTTTATAAATATTCAATTTAAAGAAAAATTGCAGAAAATATTTTTGATAATTTAAAAATAAACAGAGTTCATAAAAATGATTTTTATAATTTTTAGATATTTTTCTATAATTTTTAAAAGCTCAAAAAGCCATAAAAAAATAAATGAGGTTGCCCGGTTCGAATGTGACACCCCCCGCAGGAAGGTGTACGAGAGCCGCAACGTGATATTGTCCGCTTTGGCCGCAGCCTCACGGATTTAAAACGCGTCACATTGGGAAAGGTATCCAGCCTCTTATAAAGAGACTTTCGTTTGCCTCCCCAACCGATGTGGGATGAGTCATAGCCATATTTTCAGGCATGTGTCCATCCACCCACCGAAGTGAGACCAGCGTCCTCGCTGGCACAACGGCCCGGCCCTGGCTCTGATACCAACTGTGACACCCCCCCGCAGGAAGGTGTACGAGAGCCGCAACGTGATATTGTCCGCTTTGGCCGCAGCCTCACGGATTTAAAACACGTCACATTAGGAAGGTATCCAGCCTCTTATAAAGAGACTTTCGTTCGCCTCCCCAACCGATGTGGGATGAGTCATAGCCATATTTTCAGGCATGTGTCCATCTGTCACACCCTAAACTTGACGGCGAAACGTCGAGGTGTGAGAGTTAAGATCGTTCACAGCCACATAACGCTATTATTAAATCCAAATATATTATTCATAAGTTTCAAAGGTAACATTACAATCATAAGTTTCAACAATGAAATAATATCTGACATGACATAACAAAGTAAAATCAATTGATTTTATTAAGTAGGTCCAAGTCCTAGATTATGCCAGCAACCTAAGTACACTTCAACCTTGGGGGTTTTCCTGAAACATGATAAAAATAAAAGGTCAACTATAAATAGTTGGTGAGTTTCCAAGGTTTTCATACATAATATGAAAAGATTACAAGTAGCAATTCATGTCATAGGTTATAAGCTAGTAAGGTTATAGAACATATATCGTTACAACCAAACCTCGACTTGATTACAAGTATATATGATTGGCTAAGTGTATTTGGTTCCCTAGTGCAAAAGCATACGGCTCCTAGGAGTCAGCAATACATCGACTTTAGCACCAAATAGGCTTGTCAGGCCCAAAGATCTAAGACGTCGCCAGGCTAGCAATAGTTAATGATTGTAAACAAACTATGTATCTCATATAAACACTTACAACACACAAATAACCATGACAAAATAATAAGATGAATTGCAAGTGCTTTACAAGTCTCAATGTAAAACCTTGAAAATCTCCCAGAAATCAATAACACACGATCTCAATCTTGTGAACGCGGAATATAAACAAGATTGGAGTAGAAGAAGATTGAATTGAATCACAAAAGAAGATATTCGATTGATAAACAGAAACCTATAAAAGGTCTTGTGCGATTTCGCACAGTACAAATTGATAATGAATGAAAAGCTTAATTACAAAACGAAATCTAGCTATTTATACTAAACTACGAGTTCTCGCGCGAGATCCCTTTCGCGTGGATCAAGCTTTCGCGCGGCTGCAGTCTTTCGCGTGGTCTGCGACTCGCATGGATCTGGTCTTTCGCACTGGTAGCTTCTCGCGTGACTTCTTGTTGTCGCGTGGATCTGGTTATCGCACAGTATGTTTTGCCGAGCCTTGATTTATCTTCTACAATCTCCCCCTAGGCTCGGTGAAACATAATCAATCAAAGTCAACATTAGCCTTCTTGTAAGATCCAGCATAAGCATACCATTTATTTCTCAGGATCCGGTCAATCATCCATACGTACTGGCAAGATAGAAAATAAACAGACTCATCAGCTGAGATAGGGCAGTGTAACAGCTTGGATAAGTCGTCTTTGCCAAACTTCATTAAGTCTGCTGGATCAATGATTCGATAAGACCTGTCTATACATTTGATCACAGCGTGACCGGAATCCTTTTCACATCTCCAGGATAGAAGTTGCTTCAAAGAGTTTGGAGGAACTGGAGCATGCACAGGGACTTTTCTGATAAATTTAGGATGTTGATAGACTCGTATCTTCATTGGAGCTTTAGTATTTTCATCAATTCGTGTTGAGTCATCTATCAACTTTGATTTTGCAGTCTTAAAGTCTTTGAAATTTGTGCGCATCTCCCTTCTAATCATGGATCTCATGAGCTCAGCTTCACTGTGATTACTCTCATTGAAGAATGGAGCTTTGCCCATAGAGTATAAATCAGCAGCACGTAAAGTATGAAAGTCTTGTGTGCTCTTTATATAATCAATCTCTCCATTTCTTCTCTTTATAACATACATTCTTTTCTCACCATCATAAGCCCAGCTAATAACGTGAGACATTTCACCATACTTTTGTTTTGGCTTTGATATAAACAGAAAGTGAGCTTCAGTAGGTGGTGGTGGTGCTTTGAACTGTAAACCTCCTCTAGTGTATAGGGCAATCTGACCAGTAGTATCCGTCTTTGTAGTATCAGTAGGAGTTTCACCACTCACAGTCTCTGTAGGAATTTCTCCTTCTTCAAGATTAATGTCCTTGAATAATTCCTGAAGATTGTTGCCAAAAATATCTGTGTATTCAGTCTGTTCCTCCAGATCTTCAAAAATATCAAGTTCTTCTTCAACAGTTTCAGATGAAGTTTGTTGAAAAGAATATAATTCCTTTTCATACACACTTTCTGTGGCAGGGTCCAATGGATCATATCCTTCTGGATTACTAACACTTGGTCTATCGACATTGTCAGTGTTAGTCTCTCCAGTAGGACTTGAAGAAGAACCTGTAACATTTCCACCATCTCCACCATCATCTCCACCATCATCTCCACCATTATTTCCATCATCATCTCCACCATCATTATCATCACCATTATCATCTTCATCGTCATTCTCATCATCATCATCCTTATCATCATCAGAATCAGCATAATCAACTAACTCTTCATCCTCCTGTTCATGAATAATAGGCATAGACACCATGTGTTCCGGCTCAACGAAAGCAGTAGATGTGTAAGCTTCGGTGATAGGTACTTCAGATGAAACTGGAACATCTTCAGTAGTGCTACCACTTTGCTGTACAGTAGATGCTTGTGCTTCGTTGACCGTTTCATTTTCAGGAACTGTCTCAGTGGGAGGTGGGCTTGGAGATCGTCTGCTAGATTCACCAACCACAGTAGTAGATCTTATGTTCTGTGGCTGATGAAAGTAGGTCTGAGAGATAAATTCTCTAAGCTCGTTTAGTTGTCTCTCCAACCCAGATGAGTAGTCAAATATGTTTTTCATTTGTTGCTCAAGAGATGCCAGTCTTGTGTCTTTGATTGCTGAGTCGAGATGAATTATGTTTATCTGATTAGTCTTTTCTTCATTACTTTTCTTCAACTCTGCAATCAACTTCATATTCTCAAAATTCTCTTTCTCCAGGTTCTTTATTCGTTCTTCTAAAGTAATAGCACCTGGAGTACTTGTTGATTCCTCTCTTCTCTGAAACTCAGGAGGAGTATTCAAGAGTGTGTCGACATCAAACTCCAAATTCTCTTGATGAGGAGGTGTAGAGAAACCAGAAACAGGAACATTAGATGCTCCAGAAACAGGAACTGTTTCTGTTTCAGGACTAACAGTAGTCGTATCAACATGAGATTCTTCCCTCGTGATTACATTTGCAGGTGATCTCTGAACTTCAGAAGAAGTGGTCTGATCAGCCTCTGTAATAACCACTTGTGTTCGTGGTTTCCTGGGAATAATACCACCACGACCTCTCTTTCTCGATGGGAAGTCTCTTCTTTTTGCCATTCGTTTGCGTCGTGATGATGTACTAGGAGACTCTTCCGGGACATAATCAGTGTCCCTGTCTTCCTCACTTGGTCGAGATGATGTTGGAGTAGAAGGGGTTGGATCAGTCTGAATCACATAAGGAACATTCCCTATCTGATCACTAACAGTATCGGAACTAGAAGCAGAATGAACAACTTCTTCCATTCCTCCTTCATGTGTAGGTTCATCTTCAAAAAGCTTTTCAATCTCTTCATCAATATTTTCTCTAGTAAAGGAAGTAGAAGCACCAGTCTGTGCATCATCAGCATGAGCACCTTCAGCAACCTCATCATCATGTTCATCAATCTCAGAAAATTTGCCGATCTTTGCAAAACTTTCACCAGAGCATTTGTTACCTCTGGCTCCAGTAAGATGTGAAAAAATCTCCTTCTTGATTGTCTGGACAACATATTTAGGAGATCTCTGAGTGGCAAGCTCAGGAAATGCATCATTAATGATCAGCTGAATGAACCTGGGATACATGATAAACTTTCTCCCTGGATTAGCTGTAGCATTTTTCACCATCTCTTGAAATATCACGCCAGAAATGCTGAATGGAATATCATCCACCAAAGAAACTAATAGAGATCCAAACACAGCACTCAGGCTATCCATGCCAGCCTTCAAATTACTCAAACAGTGAATTACCACATGAAATAAATATTTCCAGTATGGTGGTAACCACTTCTTCTCCAAACTTGGATATCTATACTCATAACCCATCCGAGATAGACAATCCATGACAGTATCATCATCTAATCTTGTTGGTGCTCCCTCTTGGTCATTAAACAGAAGAACTCTGTTTAGTATGGCTTGAGAAACTATCACCCTTTTATCCTTCACAGTTGCTGTAATAATCTGGTTTCCAGTTTCGTCTTTTTCTAGAGCAGCAGTGCTCCAGAAAGAGTCTATCAGTTCGGCATAGATGGCTGGATCAGCAGAAATAGAATAAACAATCCTTGAGTTCTTCAGCCCCTCAATCATAGATGAAAACAATTCTTTCCCTTCCGGAACTTCATCCAAATATGCAACACAATTATGATTCTTGTTAAAGATCATTTGTGCCATCTGCATTGTCAAATAAGATTGAAAATTAGAACACTGTTGAAAATAACTTAATTATATCAAAATAGTTTCAACACTTAGAACATGTGAACTACAAACTTTTACTTAGAAAAGTTTATCACTTGAAAACACTTAATCATTTCAAAATTTTATTACATTTAAGGTTTATCATCAAAAGTTATTGTGTACAGGTACAATTGAGACACAAATGGTTCAACACTTGGAAACTTTTACAACAATTAGCTGTCATGCGAAACATGATTCAAGCGAAAACTCATAATTCATGCGAGAATTTAATATGTGCGAAATGTGTTCACGCGACAAAGCTGTTTCATGCGAAATTAACAAGTTTGCGAAAAATGTTTTCATGCGAAAAACCTTTATCACGCGAAACTTGTTTTCACGCGATAAACTTTTTCACGCGAAACCACTTCGCAACTGTTCAGTTTTCAGGTGCGATTCGCACAACTCAAATTTCAAATTAACACTTCAAAACTTGTTTTAAACTGTGATTTCCCGATCATTGATGTCGCCTAAGTCTATTAGGTTGATTTCGTTGATCAATTTCATCATTTAAGTCTATTTATTTAGATTTTAAGTTCAAGATGTTAAGTTCCTCTTAGTTATTCAGATCTACAGTAACCAAATCAAGTTGTTTATACCTTCAAGATCACCCTATGCACGTTCTAGGTATGCTATGTGAATCAAAATAACAGAATATGAGTGAAATGATGCAATGTTTTGTGTATGCGAAAGGAGATTTCGGATTGTGCGCGACAATGGTTTTCGGGTAAGATTTGAGCGAAAATTGAACATGTCTTGAACAGTGTGCCTTTTATACCAAAAACTAGTCACGCGAAAACACATTTTCGCGAAACATCCCTTTTCGCGTGAGGTTCCCTGTCGCGTGAATCAGTTAGTTTTCAAAATTTTTCAAAATTTTTCAAACTTTTCAATCCTTTTATTTATAATGAATTTTGTCAACATAAAATGTTATTTACCAAGTGACCAATTAATTTAATGAATCTTCAATTCAATTTTTTTTTTTTTTTTTTTTTAAAGTTTTCTTGTTATTAGTTTGTTCTAAAAATAAAACACTATAAAAGTGAAATAAAAACAAACACTTACAAACAAAATAACAATGGAATAAAAACAATTAAAAAAAATCAAGATCGGATTTGCTTGTTTTGTATAAATTTTCATAATGAGATCATATAGTTCTTTTGTCAAGTTAAGACTCTGTCCGGCTTTATTTAAAATGACTGGTTAAGTTGATTGTCAATATATTTTGTCCTTTTAAACTTATACTTCAGGTTTTACTCAGACACATAATGAGTGATATATATATCATGTTTTGTGTTAATTTGATATAAGTCAGTGGATCCCACAATCAGAACTTCTGTAGAATTATTATTATCCTTCAAGACACTATTGAGATTTTTCAAGTCACCCCAATTTGATTTAAACCATGCATTGATGATCAGTGATACCATTTATTGTAATCCTAAATATAACTATTTGAGCATAACTAGCCTGAGAAATAATTCTTAACCCGGAATATTAACAAGTTTAAGGACTTACTGACAGCCATTCGGACTTACGTCTGCCCTCTCAAGATGTTTAGGACTTACAAGCCATTCGGACTTACATGCCCCATCTTTCGATTTTGCCTTCCAAAGTTAAAAACTATTCTCAAAATCAGAAAATATATACCATATAGTATGTATGTCATATAGACATATCTTTTGATTTGTTGTGCTTCTTGGCATCTTTTATCCTATATGGCCTTTTCCTTTTGGCATCTTTTTGCTCAATTATTTCTTTTTGTATTTTTCTCTTTTGTTTCTTTTTGTATTTTTATCTTTTATATATATATAGAATTATGATAATCACTGAATCAATCATATACAGGCTTGAGTATGACAAGATTATATCTCTCAGTCTGTGTTAGAACATTTTTGGCACAGAATCCTGATATGTTCCCCACTAAATCATATTTCTTTAATTCAAGTGTAATCACTCAATTATGATCTTTTCATTTCTGAAAGCAAAGCCTATCAACATATCAAACATAATCCAAGTGTATTCGTATTTAAGCCTTTGAAAGTACTTATACTCGTTTTGAACTTTGTAATATCATTTCTCATTTAAGCATGAAAATTTCTTCTTTTTGATTTTTGGCAATCCTCTTGACAGCTTTCATGTGTGATTCCTTTGGATCACTTTGATAGCGGGCACACTGACAAACAGGGAACATAACATCCGGCCTGCTTGCAGGGAGATACATAAGGGAACCAATCATTGATCTGTAAAGATGCTGATCAACTGATTCTCCTAATGGATCTGGAGTAAGAGTAGGACGAGAAGCCATTGGAGTTGGAGCTACTTTGGAGTCTTGAAACTTGTATTTCTCAAGAATTGTCTGAACATACTTTTCTTGATGAATGAGAATACCGGTCTCAGATTGAGTAACCTGAATACCCAAGAAAAATGAAATTTCTCCAAGTGAACTCATCTCAAACTTCTTCTTCATCACTTCTTCGAACTCCGTGCACATACTATCATTTGTGGAGCCAAAAATAATATCATCGACGTAGATTTGAACCAAAATGATATCATCGCCTGATTTTCGGATGAATAAGGTTTGATCAATTGCACCTCTTGAATAACCATTTGCAAGCAAATGTTCAGTCAGAGTTGCATACCAAGCACGAGGTGCTTGATGTAAACCATATAAAGCCTTATCCAACTTGTAAACATAATTAGGATGATCTGGGTCTTCAAATCCAGGAGGCTGACAAACATAGGTTTCTTCCTTCATTTCTCCGTATAAAAACGCAGTCTTAACATCCATTTGGTACACCCTGATGTTCATGAATGAAGCAAAGGCTAAGAAAATACGTATTGCTTCTAGTCTTGCAACTGGAGCATACACTTCTTCATAATCTAAGCCTTCAACTTGATAAAATCCCTGCACCACAAGGCGTGCTTTATTTCTAACTATAACACCCTTTTCATCCGTCTTATTTCGAAAAATCCACTTTGTTCCAATCGGAAGCTTATCTTTTGGTAGTTCAACAAGATGCCAAACATTGAGCTTCTTGAATTGCATCAACTCATCCTGCATTGCTTCTATCCAGCTGTTTTCTTTAAGTGCCATTTCCACATTCTTGGGCACTGTTTGTGATAGAAAGCAAGCATACAGACATGTGTTGATTGCTCCTGATCGACTTCTGGTAACTACACCTTCGTGCAACGGGCCAATGATTGCTTCAGTTGGATGAGTTTTATGTATTCTTAATTGAGGAATCTCATCTGCAACCATTCCATCTTCCAAATTTGTAAGATGTTCAACATTATCAAGAACTTCTTCAGTATGTTGAGATAGAGGCACATAAGTTTCATCAATTGTGTCTTCTGAAATAGGAGTTTCAGAAGCAGTTGACACATTTGGAGACTCGTCAAATGGAACCTGAATGATCTCTATCGGTGTGTGCATAGTGTCTGAAGAAGATGAAGATAACGAAGAACTCAACGATTCTTCCAGCTCCTGAGTAAGAATTTGTTCTGAAGAAACTTCTAAAGATTCAGAACCAGCAGATACTGGCACAGAAGCTGTAGGAATTTCTTTGGATGATGAAGTAGTAACAGAATCATCAGATATCAAAGAAGGAAGTTCCTCAATTATTTGGTTATCCAAGGAGAGTGATTGAGAATTAGAGTCCGCAGACAAAGATTTAGAAATATTAAAATTTATGAACAAAGATTCATAATCATAAACCCATGAAGGAGCTGAACCTGCATCAGTTATGTTGAGTTCGTGCCAATCAATGTTAAATGACTCGATTATTTGTCTATTTCTTTTATTATAAACACGATATGCAACCTTATTGGCAGCATATCCCACAAAGTAACATTCATCAGCCTTTTCAGAAAATTTTGAAGATGATTCAGTTGTATGCAACAAAGTGCAACAACAACCAAAGGCTTTAAAATATTTAACTTTAGGTTTGTGATTATAAAAGATTTCATATGGAGTCTTATTTAATCTTTTGTTGATTAACACACGATTCTGAACATAACATGCAGTATTTACTGCTTCTGCCCAAAAGAATAAAGGTAATTTGGCGGCAGAGATCATTGTTCTAGCAGCTTCAATTAATGTCCTATTTCTTCTTTCTGCAACCCCATTCTGTTGTGGAGTGCCAGCAGCACTGAATTGTCTGGCAATTCCCTTGGATTCACAAAACTCATTCAGAGTTTGATTGCAAAACTCTGTCCCATTGTCACTTCTGATGCATTTTACCTTTTTCTCTGTCTGATTCTCCACCAAAGTAATGAATTTGATCAATAGATGTGGAGTCTCATCCTTAGATGCTAAGAAAAACACCCAAGTAAATCTTGAAAAGTCATCAGTAACAACCAAACAATAAGATCTTCGACCCAAACTTAGAACACTTACTGGACCAAAAAGATCCATGTGTAAGAGTTGTAAGATTGATTCGACTGAGTTGTGTGCAACTGGTTTGTGAGGAAGTTTATGTTGTTTACCTTTTAAACATGACAAACAATGTTCAGTTAAATGATATTCTTTTTCAGGTAAACCAATTACATGATTTCCACGTACAAGTTTATTCATGTTTTTAAGATTGACATGTCCTAATCGACGATGCCATAACATGGAATCATTCTCCGAGGCTTTGGATAATAAGCAAGAGGCTGTTACCAAAGAATTAGAACAATGCATATCAAGAAGATATGTGTCATTGTCTCTCGGAGTCCTCATCAAAACCCATTCTTCTGGAACAACAAAACCTGGTTTTAATATTAAGCATTCGTTATTAGTAAAGTGTGTTGAATATTGTTTGTCGCAGATTTGAGACACACTTAGCTGGTTATGTTTTAATTCCTCAACAAAATTAACATTCTCAAAACTCAGGACGCCATTTGTAACTGTACCCCGTTTTGTAATTCGTCCTCCTCTATCTCCTGCAAATATCACTCTTCCTCCGTTGTATGATTGCACATCTTGTAGTAATGATAAATTACCCGTCATATGTCTAGAACAACCGCTATCAACATGCCATAGACTGTCAGTAGCCTTTCGCGGTTGTCCCTGCATTAGTAACAAAATTACTTAGATTTTGGTACCCAAGTCAAACATGACTTGAGCACATTCTGAGTTGCAGTAAGACAAAATGATTTGAGATTATTATATTTTGTTTGCACATCATTCTTTTCATTTATGCTTTTAGGCTTAACATTTTCGTTTATATCATTGGTCAAATTTTTATCCCGTTTGACATTAAACTCATTAGCAACCTTTGATTTCATATTATTTGATAATTTTCCACGAGTGAAAAATAATTTTCTATTATGAGAAATAGAATTATGAAATCTTTGTTTACTTAATGATTTTTGTCTAAAAGGACAATTATTTGCCAAGTGATTTGTGTTTCCACACTGAAAGCATCTCTTCAGTTGTGTGTGGAAAACAAACTGTGGATGACAATTATGAAAATTGTCATAAAAACCAAAGTCAGATTGACTAGGTTTAACTTTTTCCACAGTCTCTCGAATCTTTGTCTCGTTTGACAATTGCAAATTCATCTTTTGCAGATTCGAGGAAATCGAAAAATTATGACTACTTTGATGCGGAGATTGGGCAATTTTGACTTGTTGAATTTTTGGTGTTGAAATAGGAACAGTCTTTGAAGTTGCTGGAGTAGGACCAGACTTTGAATGTGCTGGAGAAGGACCAGGCTTAGATATACGGATTGGTGCTGGAGAAGGACCAGGCTTTTGAATTGTGAGATTGCATGCAGAAGAATTATTCACTTGCAAATCTGGGCTACAAACATCTTGATTCACAAGGTTAGCATTATAATGAAGCTTATTTTTAAAGAATCGAGAATTCGTTTCTTTAAAAATACGTTCCTCATTTTCAATTAAACCCTTAGAAATGAATCTACTTTTAAAGTCCTTTTCAATTCTTTCCTTTTGATTGCCCTTTGATTTGCATTCAAGTTATTTTTATTATTAGATTTCAACTCATTCAAATCAACCTTCTTTTCATTTCCAGACAAATTTTGATTACAAGCAAATTGTGAAACTTTTACATTCTTATTATTTAAACATTCATTCTCATTCTCATCCTCACTCTCACTTTCCCAATCTTCAACCAACCCATCCACCTTCATTTTATCTGCAAAAAGATTTTCAGATGATTGTTTAGTTTTGGGTGCTATGATAGGATCAACTGATAAGTTTATCTTAACAGAAGGTTTTAAGTTTTGAGATGGAGAAAATCCAATCCCATAGACCATATCAGAATCACAGATGTTCTCAGATGAAGGTAAACATGAATAATCATGATTAATTGGAGGTGCAATGTTAGAAAACCCAACACCACATTTTCCTCCTTTGATTTTCTGAGTCATTTATGACTTGATTATGCCTTCAACCATCGTTGATGAAAGTTCAAATTTCTCAACAGTCAATTTAACCATGGCTAATTCACTGTTGAGTCTGTTAATTTCTAGAGCGAGTTCATTATTTCTATTTGTCAAGTCATTATTAGTACATTCTTTATCATGAAGATTTAATTTCAAATTATAAATTGTTTTGTTTAAACCTTCAAGTTTTTCTTTAAAAATCCTTTCATTTGACTTGTGTTTACTAGCTTGATACTGAAGTTTTTCAACTTCCATTATCAGGCTTTCATTGTGAGCTCTGTATCTTTGAACTTTCTCAACACATGCATTTTGACATAAGTCATCATATACCTTGGGTTCTGAAGTTTCCCCTTCTTTTTCCTCTGCATTCTTGACCATGAATGCTTTCATGTTATCAGTTGGTTCTTCCTCTGGAGCACTAACAACAGTTTTTTGATCAATACATGTGCTTTTGACTGTGAGCTCAACAGTGTCATCTTCAAACACAATCTTTTCTTCATCAACCTTCTCAACCTGTTCTTTCTTCTCAGCTTTCTCTTTCTCCTCTTCAATTCTCTCCTTCTCTTCTTCTTCTGTAGCAAACAAGCCCTCCAACAAATCATCAGACACGAATTCAGCAAACAAGTTTTCTTCCTCTTCTGGTTCTGGCACAATCTTTGCAATGAGTGCATGAGACAAGGTCAGATCAAGGGCCTCCATTTGATCAGACCAATCGTATTCAGCATTTGTTTGAGAAACTAATGCTTTATTGCCACTAGAAGTACCAGCTTTGTCTTTCTTTTGCTCTATCTCCACAGTCACCATCTTCTTTGGGGCTTCATTTTGAACTGTTTTTGGTTCAGTACACTCTCTGGCGAAATGACCTGGTTTGTTACAGTTGTAACACCTCAGGTTGGATTTGTCGAAACCGATTTTGCTAGAATTATTAACACCAAACATTTTCCTTCCAGTTCTTCTAGCAAAATTCTTCGCCCTGTAAACTACCTGGCCATCTGATATTTGATGTCGTTTTCTTCAACATCATCCGGATTAACTTGTTGAAGATCATCAACAAGAATATTAGGAGCAGAAAGTCTTCCGGCCATAAAAGCTTCATAACTTGTCATGAAAGTAGTGAAAAGAGCAAGATGCTCCTCAGCGATCTGAACAGTCTGCTTGGATGGATTAGTAGTAGCAACATAAGCATGTTGACCACTATGAGAATCTTGAGGTTGAGAGACTTGTTGGTGAATGATGGGGGAATAATGTTGAGCTGCTGGAACATGAACTTGATGAGTTACTGCTGGTTGCATATATGAAGATGCTGCACTTCCCGATTGTTGTTGCTGACACATTTGTGTATAGCTGACATAGTAATTTGGATTACTAGCCATCTTTGCGTAGAGAGCAGTTCCTTCAGCACCTAGAGAACTGAGATGATTAGCAGCTCGCTGCTTATCATCCATAGCATAGGACTTGATAGTTGAGATGAGATCGGTCAACTGAAGAGTATACAAGTCTTTGGTTCTCTTTATCAAAGTACAGTTGTTATTCCAACTGTAAGGAAGTGAGTTGAGTAACTTCTTGTTCACAGTAATGGGTTCCATAGTAATACCAGCACTCTTCATTTTTGTGACCAGTCTAACAAACCTGGCCATTTGAGCTTCCAATTCCTCACCAACAATGTGATTGAACATGTTGAATTCTTGATTCAACATATCCTTCTTGCTCTCTCTCATGTCTTTGTTGCCCATTATCTGAGATTCCAGAGCGTCCCATAGCACTTTAGCACCCCTGAACTCTTGAAACTTTTGTGAGATCTCAGTAGTAAGAGCCATTGTGATTGCAGCATATGCCTTATCATCCAGTTCCAATCTCTTAATGTCGTCTTCATCCCACAAATGTTCAGGTTTCTGAACCATTTCTCCTTTGTCATTTTTGTATAACGGAATGTAAGGACCATATTGTATAGATCTCCACATTTTAGGTTCCGTGTAAATGACATATCTCTCAAATCGAAACGCCCAATCGGTATAATCATCTTCACATAGAAGCCTCGGTGGCTTGTTACCAGTTCCAATCTCAGTGTCTAGATGAAGTGAAGCAGTAAGATGCTTCAAATTCGGTGTAGTTGAAGCCATGATGAGCAGAATGTTTAAAATCAGAATTCTCGTGCGAAATACAATCTTGTGCGAAATCAGGTTTCGCGTGGAAAGAGTTTTTGCGCGAAGTAGCTCTTCGTGCGAAATTCCAAAGATACCTTTTTATGCGAATCGCACAAAAAGGTGAAATAACTGTCTTTGCGAAAACAACACCTTTTCGCGTGCGAGAACTTGCAGATCAAGCGAAAACGTCGATTTTGTGCTGAAACAGATTACCAACTGTTTGTTCTTACGAATTTCACCTCCAATTCACTGATTAAGTTTGATTGAACCCATTTTAATCCAATTTTAATGAATTTTAAGTCAATTTTAATCAAGATTAAGCTTAAAGTCCACTAATTCAGTTCAATTCGGTTCTAATCAGTCCAAATCCTCCACAATCGAGCAGCATAACTTTGTCATTTCAGAATCTAAGGTAATCGATGATGAATTCTTCAAAAAATCAGGTAGAACTCAATCCAATTCTTCTCCAAATCGTGGTTCAAGAGCCTAATGCTTTGATACCAATTGTAAAACCTTGAAAATCTCCCAGAAATCAATAACACACGATCTCAATCTTGTGAACGCGGAATATAAACAAGATTGGAGTAGAAGAAGATTGAATTGAATCACAAAAGAAGATATTCGATTGATAAACAGAAACCTATAAAAGGTCTTGTGCGATTTCGCACAGTACAAATTGATAATGAATGAAAAGCTTAATTACAAAACGAAATCTAGCTATTTATACTAAACTACGAGTTCTCGCGCGAGATCCCTTTCGCGTGGATCAAGCTTTCGCGCGGCTGCAGTCTTTCGCGTGGTCTGCGACTCGCATGGATCTGGTCTTTCGCACTGGTAGCTTCTCGCGTGACTTCTTGTTGTCGCGTGGATCTGGTTATCGCACAGTATGTTTTGCCGAGCCTTGATTTATCTTCTACACGGGTTAAGAAATATTTCTCAGGCTAGTTATGCTCAAATAGTTATATTTAGGATTACAAAAATTGGTATCACTGATCATCAATGCATGGTTTAAGTCAAATTGGGGTGACTTGAAATCTCAATAGTGTCTTGAAGGATAATAATTATTCTACAGAAGTTCTGATTGTGGGATCCACTGACTTATATTAAATCAACACAAAACATGATATATATCACTCATTATGTTTCTGAGTAAAACATGAAGTATAAGTTTAAAGCGGACAACAGATATTGACAATCAACTTAACCAGTTATTTTAAATAAAGCCGGACAGAGTCTTAACTTGACAAAAGAACTATATGATCTCATTATGAAAATTCTTACAAAAACATGCAAATCTGATCTTGATTTCTTCATTGTTTTCATTCTTTTGTTATTTTGTATGTTAGTGTTTGTTTTTATTTCACTTTTATAGTGTTTTATGTTTAGGACAAATAAATAACAAGAAAATTTTTGAAAATTGAAGATTCATTAAATTAATTGGTCACTTGGTAAATAACATTTTATGTTGACTTAATTCATTGAAAATAAAAAGATTGAAAGTTGTGTAAAGGTTTGAAAAGATTTAAAAGTTGAAAAAATTTGAAAAATTTGAAGTCATGCGACAAAGGGAAGTCACGCGACAAAGGGAAGTCACGCGAAAGAGGCTATTTCGCGAAAGGAGTTTTCGCGTGACTTGTCAGGGATATAAAGTTCACAGTGTTCAAGACGAAATTACTTTTCGCCCAAATTCACACCCGAAAACCTTTTTCGCACATCATCCGAATTCCCTTTTCGCATACACCAAAAACCGTCATCATCTCACTCTTGTTGTGATTGTGTTCCATATTTCATTAGCATTACTCTCAGATTGTGATTTAAAGGTATAAAACATTTGATCTGGTTACTGTAGATATGAAATGTTAAGGGGTACTTAACATCTTTGACTTAAAATCTCAATAAAATGACTTAAATGATGAAATCGATTAATGAAATCAACATAATAGTCCTAGGCGACAGCAATGAACTGCTTTTCATGGATTAAAATCGATGTTTGAAAGGTTAATTTGAAAATCTCTGGTGTGCGAATCGCGTAGAAATGAACAGACGTGTCGCGTGAAACTTATTCGCGCGTGAGTCTTGGTTTCGCGTGACTTACACATGTTGCTTGAACTCTGTTTTCGCAAAGGGTTTTCGCGTGAATTCAAAAGTGAGACCATTTTTCGTGTTATGTTGACTTTCGCGTGAAAGTTGACATTCGCATGAAGTATTCATTTCGCATACTGATCATTTTCGCGTGAACTGATTTGTCGCATATACAGTTTTGTCGCATTAACACTTTTCGCATGGACAGTTTTGCTTGACAAAAGTTTTCTGAAATTATTTCTAAGTGTTTGGACATTTACACAATAATCATTTAATGATACACTTTAAGTGGAATACATGTATTCACAATTGACTAAACCTTTGAGATAATAAATTGTGTCCAAGTGATAAAATTTTCTAAGTGAAAAGTTTTTGTTTCACATGTTCTAAGTGTTGCAACTATTTTGGCATAATTAATTTATATTCTAATTGTTCTAATCCTGATTGTTGTGACAATGCAGATGGCACAAATGATTTTTAACAAAAATCATAATTGTGTTGCATACTGGGATGAGGTTCCGGAAGGGAAGGAACTATTTTCTTCCATGATCGAGGGTCTGAAGAATTCTCGGATTGTCTATGCCATATCTGTTGATCCAGTAATATATTCTGAGCTTATTGATTCTTTCTGGAGCATGGCTGCTCTAGAAAAAGACCAAGCTGGTAATCAGATTATCACTGCCACAGTCAAGGAGAAAAGAGTGACTGTCTCACAGGCTATTCTAAACAGAGTGTTACTGTTTGATGATCAAGATAATGCTCCAACTAGACTTGAGGATGATGTTGTGATAGATTGTTTGACTCGTATGGGATACGAGTATAGATACCCAAGTCTGGAAAAGAAGTGGTTACCACCATACTGGAAATACTTATTTCACGTGGTAATACATTGTCTAAGTAATCTGAAAGCTGGGATGGACAGTCTTAGTGCTGTGTTTGGATCCTTATTGGTTTCTCTGGTGGATGATATTCCATTCAGTATCTCTGGCGTTATATTTCAAGAGATGGTGAAAAACGCTACGGCCAATCCAGGTAGAAAGTTTATCATGTATCCCAGATTCATTCAGCTGGTTATCAACGATGCTTTTCCTGAGCTTGCCACTCAGAGATCTCCAAAATATGTTGTACAGACGATAAGAAGGAGATTTTTACACACCTCACTGGAGCCAGAGGAAACAATGCTCTGGTGAAAGTTTTGCAAAGATCGGAAAATTCTCTGAGATTGAAGAAAATGTTGATGAGTTTGGTGAAGGTGCTCATACTGATGAGGCACAGACTGGTGCTTCTACTTCTACTACTAGAGATGATGTGGATGAAGAGATTGAGAAGCTGTTTGAAGATGAGCCTGTGCGTGAAGGAGGAATGGAAGAAGTTGTTCACTCTGCTTCCAGTTCTGAGACTGCTAGTGATCAAATAGGGAATGTTCCCTATGCGATCCAAACTGATCCAACCCCTTCTACTCCAACATCTTCTCGACCAAATGAGGAAGACAGGGATATTGATTATGTCCCTGAAGAGTCGCCAAGTACCTCCTCACGAAGAAAACGTATGGCAAGAAGGAGAGATTATCCAGTTAGAAAGAGAGGTCGTGGTATTATACCAAGGAGACCAAGAACACATGTGGTTGTCACTGAAACTAATCAAGATCAGACAACCAATGTGACTTCTTCTGCTCCTGAAACAGAAACAGTTCCTGTTTCTGGAGCAGCTAATATTTCTGGCTCTGGTTTTTCTACACCACCTCATCAAGAAAATTTAGAGTTTGATGTCGATACACTCCTGAATACTCCTCCTGAGTTTCAGAGGAGAGAGGAATCATCAAGCATTCCTGGTTCTATCACATTGGAAGAAAGAATAAAGAACCTGGAGAAAGAAAATTTTGAGAATATGAAGTTGATTGCTGAATTAAAGAAAGGAAATGATGAAAAGACAAATCTGATCAACATGATTCATCTCGACTCAGCTATCAAAGACACAAGATTGGCCTCTCTTGAACAACAAATGAAGAGCATGTTTGACTACACTTCTGGGTTGGAGAGACAACTGAACGAGCTGAGAGAATTCATTTCACAGACTTATTTTCATCAGCCACCAATCATAAGGTCTACAACAGTAATTGGTGAATCAAGTAGACGCTCTCCAAGCCCACCTCCTACTGAAACTGTTCCTGAGAAGGAAACGGTCAACGAAGCTCAAGCATCTATTGTACAGCCAAGTGTTAGCACTACTGAAGATGTTCCTATTTCATCTGAAGTACCTATCACCGAAGCTTACACATCTACAGCTTTCGTTGAGCCAGAACACATGGTTTCTATGCCTATTGTTCATGAAAGGGAGGATGAAGAGTTAGTTGATTATGCTGATTCTGATGATAATGAGGATGATGATGATGAGGATGACGATGAAAATGATGAGGACGATGGTGGAAATGATGGTAATGATGATGATGGTGGAGATGATGGAGGTAATGATGGTAATAATGATGATAGAGGTGATAATGATGGAGGTGATGCTGCAGGTTCTTCTTCGAGTCCAACTGGAGATACTAACACTGATAATGTCGATCGACCAAGTGTTAGTGATCCAGAAGGATATGATCCACTGGACCCTGCCACGGAAAGTGTGTATGAAAAGGAATTGTACTCTTTTCAACAAACTTCATCTGGAGCTGTTGAAGAAGAACTTGATATTTTTGATGATCTGGAAGAGCAGAATGAATATACAGACATTTTTGGAAACAACCTTCAAGAGCTATTCAAAGACATCAATCTTGAAGAAGGAGAAATCCCCAATGAGACTGTGAGTGGTGAAACTCCTACTGATTCTACAAAGACAGATACTACTGGTCAGATTGCCCTATACACTAGAGGAGGTTTACAGTTCAAAGCACCACCACCACCTACTGAAGCTCATTTTCTGTTTATATCAAAGCCAAAACAGAAGTATGGTGAAATGTCTCATGTTATTAGCTGGGGTTATGATAGCGAGAAAAGGATGTATGTCATAAAGAGAAGGAATGGAGAGATTGATTATCTAAAGAGCACTCAAGACTTCCATACTCTACGTGCTGCTGATTTATACTCCATGGGCAAAGCTCCATTCTTCAATGAGAGTAATTACAGTGAAGCTGAACTCATGAGATCCATGATAAGAAGGGAGATGCGCACAAATTTCAAAGACTTTAAGACTGCAAAATCAAAGTTGATTGATGACTCAACAAGAATTGATGAAAATACTAAAGCTCCTATAAAGATACGAGTCTATCAACATCCTAAATTTATCAGAAAAGTCCCTGTGCATGCTCCAGTTCCTCCCAACACTTTGAAGCAACTTATATCTTGGAGATGTGAAAAGGATTCCGGTCACGCTGTGATCAGATGTATAGACAGGTCTTATCGAATCATTGATCTAGCAGACTTGATGAAGTTTGGCAAAGACGACTTACTCAAGCTGTTACACTGCCCTATTTCAGCTGATGAGTCTGTTTATTTTCTATCTTGCCAGTACGTATGGATGATTGACCGGATCCTGAGAAACAAATGGTATGCCTATGCTGGCTCTTACAAGAAGGCGAATGTTGACTTTGATTGATTATGTTTCACCGAGCCTAGGGGGAGATTGTAGAAGACAAATCAAGGCTCGACAAAACAAACTGCCTGTGCGAAAAACCAGATCCACGCGACAGAAAGAAGTCACGCGAGAAGCAGCCTATGCGAGAGCAAGATTCCACGCGAGAGAAGCTTCCACGCGAAAGCCAAAGCCGCGCGAAAGGCATCTCGCGCGAGAACTCGATGTTTAGTATAAATAGCTTGATTTCATTTTGTAATTAAGCTTTTCATTGATTATCCTCCTGTACTGTGCGAAAACTGCACAAGACCTGTTATAGGTTGTTCAATTCAATCGAAGAAGCATTTTATGTTCAATCCAATCTTCTTTTCTATCCAATCACGTTTACATTCCGCATTCACGTGATTGAGATCGTGTGTTATTGATTCTTGGGAGTTTTTCAGAGGTTTTACACTTTTAACAATCACTATTCTAGTTAGGTAAATATACTATTACAAATAGCTAGAATTACCCACTTTAACATGATGCACAAATATAATATAACTTGATGATGCTATTAACATAATGTAACATGACGATGCAATTAACATAATGTAACGTAATTAACAATTAATGGTAATGTCGAACAATCAAAATTACATTAAATTTTCTAAAATATAAGAAGTTGTATATGTTTAGATGTAAATTTATATGCACTAACTAATATACTTTTTTTATCAACATCCAATAAAGCTTTTTGGTTTCAAGTTTTAATAAGTATTTTTAATATTTTAGTATAGTATCCGATATCAATATATTTAAAACAGAGAATAAAAGAACATGTTACTTTTGATAAACTATTTGATATATGAATGTATATGTTTTATTTCTTCCTAAAGTATTCATAAGTTATCAGGAAGATACTATAATGGTTTATTATTTTAACACCTAAAACTAGTTTTATTAATAGGTATTTAATTGACTTGAAACTTGTAAAAAGAATAAACCATTTATTAATAATAAATCAGTTATAACTAGAACTCATGTTTACTAACAGAAATTTTTAAACTAACAAAATTTTATTATTATTTTTAATATAGAAATTAAACTAAATTACTCACCTCTAATTAAAGATTATCAATCACTAGTGGGTGAAACCCGCTCAGTGCGATGGAGTATAAATTTTTTTAGTATTGTGTTTTTAGCTAACTTTATTTTATTGTTCTAAATCTTATTTTGTTTTTTTAATTGATTAACGTTGGATATTAAATCTATCTATATTACCATAGGGATGAGCAAATTTATACATAACAAGTTGTTTATGCATAATCACTGGTATGAAATGTAATAAAATTGTTCTTAATTGTCTTAAAGTTATAAATTTATCCTAAAATTATATTATATAGTAGTATAGATATAGGTTTATTAAAATAACCCCAAATATAATAGTCAAACTTTAAATTTAATTAAGAAATGGTAGAGTACAAGTATTTAAAACTTAAAATGGGTATAATAAAAATAAATATTATGACATTACACACTAAAGCTTGTAACTCTTCATATGTCATCTTAAAGTTAATGTAAAATTTCAAATCTAGTCATGGTTTCTGTACTCTTTTATAATACATAAACAGTGGGCAAAGTTGGAAATTCATAGCCTTTTGTAAGACGCGCCCCTTCGATCCCCTGTTTCCGATCCTCTCCCCTTCCCTGAATTCAATCACATTGAATTACACATTCAATGAATTTAGGAGTATAGATGGAAAGGCAAGGGCATTCAAGGCAGTTGCCACGTTCAATCGAAATCGAAACCCTACCATCACCCCTTCAATCGGCGGTTACACTCCCCTTCAATCATATACAATCGGCCCTTTCAATCTATTGATTCAATGATATCTTCAATGGAGTCGATTTCAGTTGAACCGATTGAGTCTGTTACACCTTCAATTCAACCGATCGAATGCCAATTCTGTTTATAAAGGTGTGTCTTGGATTCACTTTTCAATTATCCAACAGAGTGATTTCATGTCTTCAATCAGGCCTCCTTTCCCTAAGCTCTTTCAACGGCCGCCTCATGAGTGATTTCCTTGGTAATTCTCAATCCCACTGTGTGATATCATGTGTTCAATTTGGAAAACCTCAATAAGTATCTTCATTTCATACGAATTACGGTCAAAAGGTTTCTCGAAACTAAAAGGAGTAACGATTCTCAAGTATGTGGCTTTTTTACCATATATTTCTCCTCATGAAATGCCTTATTGTATGGCCCCAAAGTATGGCCCTTATTTTATCCATCTTATTAACTGCCCCAAAGTATGGCCCTTATTTTATCCATCTTATTAACTGATAACCCCCTCCCAGACCCTGCTATTAAACGGGATACACTGGGTATGTTTGTTTATTAACTGATAACCAATGTGTGTTTCGACTGTTGTTTAGATGCCATCTCATTTATTTGTGGTTATCCTGGGGATAATGTTAATGATGATGTTTTTTCAAAAGCGTTTTCACGGTTACCTTCATTTAACATGGCTTGAGTAATTTTCTTTATTGAAGTTGAAATACTATGATAGTTAAATTGCTATGATAGTTAAATTGCTATTTGGTTATTTGAGTGTGATTCTTATTAGGTAACAATTATGCATGGTTACTCTGAAAATGTTACAAAGAAAGTTGTATGCACTTTTCTTTGAATACTTTTAGTTTGATATCTTTTTATCTATTTTCTCATTGATGTATAGAGTGTTTGGGTTAGCTTATCTAAAAAGCTTTATCATACAACTATGAAGCTCTATTAAGTGTTTGACGGGGCTTAACTTATTAGGTAAATTAAGAAGAATAAAGTAGAATAAGATTAAGCATAAATTTAAGGCTTTTTGCTAATGCAATAAGCATACCAATTAGTTAGTCACTCCTTCTTCTAAACTAGAAACACAGAGATGATCATGATTACCTCTTTGGCATTCTAACCATGTGCACACATTTTGATTCAAAACATGGGATGGCAGACTCATCATTTGCAAGTTTGAGTTGAATTATAAGTTTTTCTGGTGGTTTGTTACTTCATAATTTCTTATTAATAAAGAAAGAAGAACAAAGTTTTTACTAATCATTCACAATTGTTAATAGCATTTAGAAATTTAAATAACTAGATAAAGAAACTAACTATATTGGATTAAACAATTAGGCCGGCACACTGCAAGCTTTTCAATCCTGGAATCTATATTTAATTCAGTAGAATGGCATTTAACTATCAGTCTTACTAATTTGAGGTGTAATTGTTGCTTGCCGGGAGCCTTTGTTGAAGGAATGAATGAGAAAGTTGTGTTATCTCATTCTCATGTTTGTTCTTTTATTACAGTTAAAAAAGGTAGATCATTTATATGCCTTACTTCTAGATTTCGTAATCACCTGATTTTGGGTATTAACTATATCCATTTAGACTGTCCTTATAAATTTTCAAGTTATTTTCATTCCTTGCAGTGGTTTTGACTAACCTTTTGCTTTATTTCCTTTTCCTTTTTTTGAATTTAGGTTAGTAGATGGTAATGTGAACAAAAGAAAAGGCATGGCAGCTTTATACATGACCAATTTAGTTAAGCTTGTTAGTTTACTGCTGGTTATTACGGTCAACAGCAATCTGGGTAACATTTGGGCAAGAACCTACAAATGCTGTCTAACCTTAACCAGCTAATAACATTCTCCAACAGTTTCAGTGAAAGCTACATTATATCAATTTCTGTTATATTTAATACATTAATCATCTATATTGATTATCTATATACTGAAAGAAAATGGATTTGAAAAAAAGAGATTTTTTCACATCAACATCTTGGTTTTAAAAAGCATGCCTCAAACGCAAAGCACACGAGGTGATCTGAAAAACGCCTTAGGGCCTTAAGATGGTCCTTCATGTACATCTGGGTCAAAGCAGGTCAAAAGTAAGGTCTGTAGGAGGCTATACGTAAAAACGACCAGAAAGACGAGGAGATTACAAATGGTTTACTTGATAAACAGGCTGATTTGTAAAATAGACGAGAGATACAATTTTTGGTTGTATAGAGAGAAAAGCCTGGCGTACATGAAGCTCTTGCCTCACTACCCTACTTCTGGGACTTGAACGCCTCGGAACACCACCTACTTTTTTAAAACCAAATTCAGGCTGTCACCGTAGACCATTTGGACACCTACAAACCGACCCATTTCGAATAAAATGTTAAAGGACTAACAGTCAGCCTTTAGAGTTTAGAATTCTACCAAAAGTGGTAGCATTAGATACATATTTACAGGAACAGAAGGCACAAAATCCATATTTGTTTGAAAAGTAGCACCAGTTGTTGAGGATGGTTAGCATGGAAGTGATAATAAATGCATTCTAACATACAATGGCATTGACACTGTTAAAAGAAATTGCCATCATACCTGCACTCAGTTACTGTTGCAGTATATGAAGCACACTTGATCAGATTCATTGTTGAAATCAGACATCTAATTTCTGATAGTTATGTTATATTTGTGTATCATGTGTGTCTTTACACCTACTTCAATATCTTAGCTTTCTGTTACTACATGTGTAGGAGTATGGTTATTCCTAAATTGCTTTCATTTATGAAATTTAATTGATAGTTTTGATACTTTTCCCTTTGTTGTTTCAGAATACACATGCTGAAAGTGACACACTATTAAATCCACCCCGAGTTGTAATTGACCAAGGATTCTCCAAAAATATCAATTATTTAGGTATGTGTTAACCCTAAACTTCATTAGTTAGTATTGTTGTTTCTTAATAATAAGTTATGTCAACACTGTTGGGTTAATCTTGATGGGTTCGTGTCAAGTACGGGTAACATTCGGGTCATTGAAAAGCTAACAGGTTATGAGAAGGACGTGGTCCAAGTTTACCAGGTTTTATGGGAGGTGAACGTGTATACACTTGGAGAACAAGTGAACGATGGGATTGTTGCTACAAAGTAGGGGCTAGTGGTTTATTTTATGCATGTGTTTATTTATTGTTTTCTTATTATAAATAGCAGTAGCAGGCATATTGTAATATGAAGCAACTTTTAATAGTAAAGTAATCTTGCACGTAAATTTGTGAGTGTTTGATCTTGGGCTAATAACCAACATTTGGTATCAGAGCCGAGGGCTCGGGTCAAGAAAGAGTGGCCGTTTTGAGAGTCGTGCTCGTGTTCGGAGGGGAAGCAACCCTCTAAACTGGAAGGTTGAAGATTGATAGTTTTTTGAGGTGATTATTACCGTCAAGAGGAAGGAAGGTAGAAAGCATGAGTAAAGGCTTATCACGATTTTCTGAGCGGCTAGAAGGAAGATCAACTGCTGTATAGCAGCAATGATCGAGACCGGCGCTAGAAGTTTGAATCTGGCGTAAAGAAAGAAAACATGCGAGAAACCAAAGCCATAATCGACCGGTGGCTTTAACCAGACCGAAGATCTCGCGAGATAGACCGAAGTCGCCGCAGAAGAAGAGCCGGTGATAAGAAGACCGCTGTTGGAAAGCTTGTTCCAATGGGAGAAAAAGAAGACCGCTGTCGGATAGTGTGTTCCGGTGGGAAATAGAAAAGACCGATAGAGACCAACGCTGGACCAGACTAGCGAAAAGAAGACTGTTTCTAGAAACTATTTTCTGGAGTGAGACCGAGACCGAAAGGACCGACAAAGCTGCAAAAGACCGACAGCTAGACCGACATACGTGACTGAAGACCGAAGGCTCACCTAAGGAAGAAAGATAGACCGAAGAAGACCGAAGGAGGTAAACGAGACTGATAGTTTTCCAGAGAAAGAAAGTCAGATCAAACCTTCAAAGAAAGAAGACCGCAATTGACGGTTTGCATGAGAAAGATGGCTAGACCAAAGAAAACAATTTCTTACATAATGAAAAGGAAGCAGGTAAGCTAGTAGGTGAAGAAGGCGCATTTTAAGCAAGAGTATAAAGAAGCTGGTCGATTAGATCAGCAAGAAAGACAAATAAAACGGAGAAAGAAGACCGTGGCAGCTTCGCGAGAAAGAAGAAAGGTAGAGACTGGCGTCGCTTGCTAGAAAGAAAGAAGAAAGTAAAAGCCCTTAAACAAAAAAGGAAAGAAAGAAAGAACCGAGTCATGTGCGGCTCGTAGCAAGTAGCAAGATCGAATCTTTGTAGTCCGATTAGCATGTTAGCAAGCAAGATGATTCGAAGTAAGCAAGCAAGAGATCGAGTTCATATCAAGTAGGAAAATAACAGTTTATCAAGAGCAAGAGACGAGTCAGATCCTTATGAATTGATCAAGAACGAAGCACGTGATTCAGCAAGGCAAGTAGCAAAGAACCGACATCAAGATTAAGGGGGTGAATGTTGGGTTAATCTTGATGGGTTCGTGTCAAGTACGGGTAACATTCGGGTCATTGAAAAGCTAACGGGTCATGAGAAGGACGTGGTCCAAGTTTACCAGGTTTTATGGGAGGTGAACGTGTATACACTTGGAGAACAAGTGAACGTTGGGATTGTTGCTACAAAGTAGGGGCTAGTGGTTTATTTTATGCATGTGTTTATTTATTGTTTTCTTATTATAAATAGCAGTAGCAGGCATATTGTAATATGAAGCAACTTTTAATAGTAAAGTAATCTTGTACGTAAATTTGTGAGTGTTTGATCTTGGGCTAATAACCAACAAACACCTTATCTATCACATTAGTCCATCAAGCCACAGAAAACAAAGTATCTGTTTATTATAATTAACTTTACTATTAATTGATTTGGTCAATAAAGTACATTTATTTATAAAGAAACATTACCCAATTTGACCTATTATTGAACCTAACCAACCTACTTATTTTATCTTGCTATATTTGTTATCATATTTAATGAATAACATATACTCTCATTTCATATTATACATAAACATCCAGTATTATAATGTGCATTATTGGGTGCATCTTGCAAATATCATAATCCCACACAAGAAATCAGGTTGTCAGAAACAACATTAAGTTTTGTCTAGATATTCACTTCTTCTGGTCTGTTCTTCATCTCCTTATACATTAAGTCCCCATATTACATTTTTAACCTTTAATTTTATTTATATATATTTGAAGCAGGGTGAAAAAGAGTGTTCATATTATTTAAAAACATAGCAATGTAAGTTTCGCGTCGCATGCAAATTTCACCATCCGCAGCCAACTGGCATGATACCATCAACACTACCTCGACCACTCTCAGGTGGTCTGTTGTCTTCCATGCTTTACTATTATTGTATAAGCATGAACACTCTAGCAGGGGTATTCTAACTAGGTTATCTCAGTAGCAGTTGATGCTAAAGCTTGGCTTCATATAAGAACAAGACTGATTTTATACATATGATCAGCTAACCAAATTGGCACCTAGAGAGAGAGGTCAAAGACTATATTCATGGCTATGAAAGTGTGATAACACAAAATATTTTCTTACACCCTAAACAAGGATCCAATTGCATTATATTACGAGAAGAAATGTAACTAAAAATGGTTAAGAAATCAATCTTTTGAATGAAAGGATGAAATGAATGAAAGGACCAATGTACACAATGAACAATATACTTGATCACCAATAGTATGTTCCTACTTCAACCCATACCATTCTCAGATCAACCGATTCCGCCAAATGCCCATGTTTTATATGGAGTCTCTTGCTTACCAGGCCGTTAATTTAGTTATCCCTATCTAAATAGACCCACCAAGAGTTACATTGCTAAAGTGCTTGCTATAAGCTGTCTCTAATTACATTAAATCATTTTCAAGGATTATTCTTTCATCTTCTATTTGATTGTAGAGGAGCAAAAGAAAGATACCAAATTTACTCAACTCATAAAAACAAACATTATAATTGAACATTTATTACTACAATGATAATTGTAACTTTTATTTAAGATTATGCAACAGAATTAACATTACGTGTTCTCCTCATGCAAAATCTCAACAAACTTAAAATATTAAAAAAAGATATTTAGTACCCATATCATGCTTTTGTCTAGAATCATTAACACCACTAACGCTGTTGGTGAATTTTAGCTGTTACGCAACTGAACAAATACTATGACTTCTCCTAAAAATAATCACCATATTTAAAACATTAACAAAACATATTTAATACCTATATCATGCTTTGCTCTAGGGTCGTTACAAATGAAAATAATTATACACAGCACATAGTTTTGGTCGCTTTACATTGTTTGATAGTAAACATGTTTTTTTATTGATAGCATTCGACAATTTAGTGTCTGAGCATTCAAACCCACGTTACAACTTACATATTCAAACCCAAATTTATATGATTGTCGTTTTACGCTTTAAATAACAAACATATAACAAATATAGGACGTTGGTGCCCTGTACCGCATAAATGAGAGAAATAAAATACCTAGCATATGTCACAGTACTTGACCTTAAACATAAACATTTGTCTAAGGTTTTATCGTTCACCCAAACATAAATCAATTCCTTAGGATTTTGATATGTTTTAATATGTTAAATCAAAAGTTATGACAAACCATGACCACCCAACCACATGAGTACCTGAAGTCTACCGTATTACTATGTCATGTTTGAAGATAATTTATATGTCCAAACATAATTTATACATTTCCCTTTAAAAACATAAACCATAACCTTCAATTTCCTCAAAAGATATACTCTTTTTGCTTATTGAATAGTAGTGGATGAGGTTCTTTTTTACCATGTATTCTCCCCGCCTATCACGACTTTATACATTTCCCTTTAAAAATGTAAACCACAACCTTAAATTTCCCCAAAACACATACCCTTTTTTATTATTGAATAAGAATTACCTTCTATTTCTACTAAAAACAAGGTTATCGCATACCTAACGAACAACAACATGATAATTCTCAACCATGCAACTACACCATGCACAATTAAAAGTCTAGACGTACGTTCATTACTACAACGTACCCTTCATTCATTTAACATGACGCATGCGCCGCAACGCGCGCGGGCATCCACTAGTATAGTAATATAGATATAGATACATATGTATAGTTAAGTTAAAGAAAAAACAATAAATATTTGGCCATGAATATATAAAATAGAGTAGGGTGTAATTAGTTGTCACACCCTCAAAATCCGCTAACGGGGTTTTACCGTCAGGCGTGTGACATAACCAGGATCACAGATAAGCATCAGTTACACCAAACGACTCGATAATTACAAATCATATAAGTTGCTTAATTCTAATGAAACAAACCAAATATATTTAAGTAGTGCGGAAGCAAAAAAACAGGAAAACATTTAACAATAGTTTTGGAA
Organism: Flaveria linearis; assembly: GCA_024085815.1. Classification (NCBI taxonomy): domain Eukaryota; kingdom Viridiplantae; phylum Streptophyta; class Magnoliopsida; order Asterales; family Asteraceae; genus Flaveria; species Flaveria linearis. Next base: position 29,002 of record JABSNV010001279.1, read on the forward strand.
CACGCAAACACGCGTCCAATCCAATTTATGTAAAGTAAATGCAAATTAAATCTTGAAAACAGTTTGAGATGAACGCGAAATGACATGCAGTGGATGCTGTGCTCCTAAACATGCCACATCAAATATCCTGAGAGAAAACATGCAAAAATCTCAGTACAAGACTGCTGAGTTCACAGGTTTATCAGAAAACAGTAAGTATCAGTAATGAAATCCCCGAATTATGTAATCCAATAAGTATCAGTAATGAAATCCCCGGATTATGTAATCCGATAAGTATCAATAATGAAATCCTCAGATTATGTAATCCGATAAGTATCAGTAATGAAATCCCCGGATTATGTAATCCGATAAGTATCAATAATGAAATTCCGGATTATGTAATCCGATAAGTATCAATAATGAAATTCCCGGATTATGTAATAAAAGCATATCATGGGTAGCTAGTCCATAATGATCACTATGTATACGAAGTCACGACCGAGCTGACATGCAATCAAATAATAAAACAGGCCCGGCTGTGGATCACAGACCACAACACTTGTAATTAGGATAACCGTTCACCCGTTTGACGAACGTTGTGCTAGCGCGACTAGCCCGGGTGGGGTATGTCAATCCCAGTAGTACTACTAACAATTACCTCGCTAAGTCCATATTAACGGTCCGATGGGCAAGTACAACACCATAATATCAAGTATATGCAGCATTACAAAAATCCAATGTAATGTAACGTTTATGAAAATAGCATGTTTCTCTCCCCAAAAGAGTATATAAGTAAAAGTGGGGTTGTAAACTCACATGGCGTATAAGTATGTATATAAGATGATTAAATAGGATGACAGTAGATGTTCCAATGAACTCCTTCACGAGGTACCTAAACACGTATATATATATATATATATATATATATATATATATTATATTAAGATCCATGTTAATAATAAGGTTTAACGATTAAACGCGAACGAGGGTTTCGATGAGAATTTGGGATTTTTATCATATAATTAAAGTATTAATAATAAAATCTGTTATAATTTTAATTCTATGAAAAATTATTATATAATTTCACGTATTTGAAGTATTTACAAGAACGGGTAAACTTAAATATAAATTGTAAATAATTTCTATAATATTATTTTATATAACAGAATTAAATTATAATTAAAAATAACATTTGGACCAATATTAATTTTATTAACTGAAACCAAAATTTTAATGTCCATTTTTATAAAAATAACTATTTTAAAACATTGTAATATTTCTTAAAATTATAAATAGTTAAGGTTTTTAAAGAAATAAATTTCTAGAAATTCATCTGATAACTTTTAAAATAAAGGAAATTTATAAAAGTTATTTTTTAATTTTTGGGAATTTTTATATATTTTTTAAAAGCTTAAAAAGCCTTTTAAAAAATAAGTGAAGGTGCCCGGGTTCGAACCCGGGACCTCATGGATGCAACACACGCTCTTAACCAGTGAACCAAGGCATACAGCCGCGGTAGATCATGGTTTCATTTGTTTTTAAACACGATTTCAAATAAACCCCCAAATACATATGAACCCTAGTTTGATCCGAACCAAATCGAAGGTCGATTCGATTCTGAAAACATCTAAAATCATGGGGCTTTTGTTCCCCATGAAAAATCGAATCAGTATGTATATTTAATTACCAGATTCGAAGACTTTTTGGTGATGAACAGATGAAGAAACAGGTCGCGGCTTTGGTGGTGTTTGAATGTGAGATTTTGAGTGTTTCAGATAAAATGGAATGGTGAAATCGATTAGAAACAGATACGCGTTCATTTATACTCGATTAATTGGATTATTATAGTTGTTAGTGGCGATTGTGGATCGTTTGTTTGGCCGACAATGGGGATGGTCGGTTTCAGTGGTATTCGCGCTCGTATTATTAAATTGAAAGGTGACCCATGTTCGACTCCACCACGAAATTGTGTCTGAAACTTTAGTTTGGTCAAAACCGCGTTCGTTTGGGTGTTACGGATTCGCCGGAGGCTCGCCGGCGACAGTGGTCGGAGAAAGAACAGGGGCAACGGGCGGGGGGCTGGGTTTTTATAAAAAATTTCAGAAACGGTCCCTGTAGTTTGAACTTGTGTCATTTTATGTCAAAACTCACTTTTAAAGTTTCAAAAATGACAATACAACCCCTCGACTTTATTATTATTATTATTATTATTATTATTATTATTATTATTATTATTATTATTATTATTATTATTATTGTGTTGTTGTTGTGTTGTTTGTTGTTGTTGTGTTATTATTTTATTATTATTATTATTATATATTATTATTATTATATGTTATTATTATTATTATTATTATTATTATTATTATTATTATTATTATTATATTATTATTAAATTAATTTGTTAACCCACAAATTAAATTTCACACGTCACAAATCCTTATAAAACTTACAAAGTTAACGTTTGGTTTAAAGAAAATTACGAGGTGTTACAGTATCCCCCAGTTGAGAGAATTTCGTCCCGAAATTCAGCTGGAGTTAGGTCCCGAAGTTGTATCCACGAACAAATGCGGATATTTGGATTTCATCTGGTCCTCGCGTTCCCAGGTGAATTCTGGACCTCGCTTAGAGTTCCATCTAACGCGCACAATGGGAATTTTGCTGCGCTTCAGTGTTTTAACTTCTCGATCCATAATCTCCACTGGTTCTTCAACGAAACGAAGCTGTTCATCGATTTCCAGTTCTTCTAATGGAACAATGAGTGATTCATCAGCAAGACACTTCCTTAGGTTTGACACGTGAAACACATTGTGTACTCCACTGAGTTGGTCAGGTAGGTTCAGTTGATAAGCCACCGGGCCAATCCGTTTGACAATCTCAAACGACCCCACGTACCTAGGGTTTAGTTTCCCCTGTTTTCCAAAGCGTATTACACCTTTCCAGGGTGAGACTTTCAGCAGTACTTTGTCACCAACCTGAAACTCGAATGGCTTACGACGCTTGTCAGCGTAACTCTTTGTCGATCACGTGCTGCTGCCATATGGTTACGAATTTGCACGATCTTCTCAGTCGTTTCGTGCACAAGTTCAGGTCCTGTAAGTTGGCTTTCTCCTACTTCTGCCTAACAGATAGGAGATCGGCACTTACATCTATACAGTGCCTCAAATGGAGCTGCCTTGATCGAGGTATGATAACTGTTATTATAGGAGAACTCAACCAATGGTAAATGAGTTTCCCAACTGCTGCCAAAATCAATCACACAGGCACGCAACATGTCTTCCAGTGTCTGGATCGTACGCTCACTTTGACCATCGGTTTTGCGGGTGATACGCGGTACTTATATCCAGCCGCGTTCCCAATGATCGTTGTAATGATTGCCAGAAATGAGAAGTGAACCGAGCGTCACGATCAGAAATGATAGATATCGGCACGCCATGCCGAGACACTATTTCCCTTAAATAGATACGTGTCAGCTTCTCCATTCGATCAGTCTCTCGGATTGCCAGAAAGTGTGCGGATTTCGTTAAGCGATCTACTATAACCCAAATGGTATCGCATCCGCCGGGAGTCCTAGGTAACTTCGTGACGAAGTCCATTGAGATCTGCTCCCGTTTCCACACTAGAATTTCCGGTTGTTGGAGTAACCCGGATGGTCTCTGGTATTCTACCTAACCTTTGAACAAGTTAGGCATCTGCTTACGTATGTGGCTATCTCTGCTTTCATTTTCGGCCACCAGTAAAATTCTTTCAGGTCCTGATACATCTTGTCTGAACCTGGATGGATCGAGTCACGTGACTTATGAGCTTCATCCATTATCAGCTCTCGCAAATTACCGTACTGTGGTACCCAGATCCGTTTCATAAAATAACGGATTCCATCATCTTTAACCTCCAATTGTTTCTCCATGCCTCGCATGGATTTGCTTTGAGATTCTCCGTCTTCAAGGCCTCAGATTGAGCAGCTTTGATTTGCACTGGTAGGTCAGAGTGGATAGTCATTTATAATGCGCGCACCCGACGAGGCTTTAGGGTTTCCTTACGACTAAGGGCATCGGCTACCACATTAGCCTTACCCGGATGGTATTTGATCACACAGTCATAATCATTGAGTAATTCTAACCATCGTCATTGCCGCATATTCAGTTCTTTCTGATCATATATGTGCTGGAGGCTCTTATGATCTGTATATATCGTGCACTTGGTTCCGTATAAGTAGTGTCTCCAGATCTTCAAGGCAAACACTACATCTCCCAGTTCCAGATCATGTGTTGTGTAGTTCTTCTCATGCACCTTGAGCTGTCTAGATGCATAAGCTATGACTTTGTCACGTTGCATCAATACACACCCAAACCCTGGATGGATGCATCACAGTAAACAACAAAGTCATCAATTCCTTCTGGTAAGGCTAGGATTGGTGCGCTGCAGAGTTTGTCTTTAAGCGCCTGAAATGTTTCCTCCTTGCTGCCCCACTTATAAATTATTCCCTTATGAGTTAGGGCAGTCAAAGGTTGCACCAATTTAGAAAATCCTTCGATAAACCTCTGGTAATAGCCTGCCAAACCAAGGAATTGTCGCACCTCAGTAGGCGTCTTTGGTGCCGGCCAATCCTTGATCGCTTTAATCCTTGAAGGATCAACATGTATACCCTTTTCATTCACCACGTGCCCAAGGAATTTCACTTCACGCATCCAGAAGTCACATTTTGAGAACTTTGCGTAAAGCTGTTCATCTCTCAGCAATTCCAGTATGGTCCTCAAATGTCCCTCATGATCTTCCTTATTACGGGAGTAGATCAGTATGTCATCAATGAAGACAATGACAAACTTATCTAAATAAGGTTTGCAGACACGGTTCATGAGGTCCATGAAAACTGCTGGGGCATTGGTCAGCCCAAAAGGCATTACGGTGAACTCGTAGTGCCCATAGCGTGTCCGAAACGCAGTCTTGGAGATGTCTTCCTCTCGAACCCTCAATTGATGATAACCTGATCTCAAGTCAATCTTGGAATAGTAGCTAGATCCTTGCAACTGGTCGAACAAATCATCAATGCGTGGAAGTGGATACCTATTCTTGATTGTCACCTTGTTCAGTTCGCGGTAGTCAATACACATCCTGAAGGTTCCATCTTTCTTTTTAACGAAAAGCACTGGAGCTCCCCAGGGTGAAGAGTTGGGACGTATGAATCCCTTGTCTAAAAATTCTTGCAATTGCTTAGACAACTCTTGTAGTTCGTTCGGTGCCAAACGGTACGGCGCCCGAGCGATCGGAGCTGCTCCAGGTGCTAACTCAATCTGGAATTCCACCTGTCTGTGTGGAGGAAGGCCAGGTAGGTCTTCGGGAAATACCTCAGGAAAGTCTCTAACAACGGGAATATCTTCAATTCGCCTTTCATCCGCCTTCGTTTCAGTAACAAGTGCCAACAAGGCAAGATGTCCTTTTCTGAGACATTTCTGAGCCTTCAAATATGATATGATGCCGACCACCGCACCCACCTTTCACCTTCCACTGTAAGAATTTCATCGTCCGAGATAGGTAACTTGACCAGCTTCTCCTGCAAACGATCTCAGCACTGTTCTGGGATAACAATCCATCCCGACTACTACATCGAAGCTTCCTAGTGTGACAGGAATAAGGTCTATGCAGAAAGTGTGTCCGGATAAGCCTAGCTTACAGTTTTTAAACACTTGTGTTGCTGTTATCGTCCTACCATCGGCTATTTCTATGGTATACTTAGAACTCAAGTCAGTAGGCACCATTCCTAGTGTTTACTAAACTTGGTGGACACATAACTCTTATCAGCACCAGAGTCAAATAGAATAGAGGCATAACATCCATTAATAGTGAATCTACCAGACACTACAGTAGGGTCATTTCGAGCCTCACCTGAACCCATGATGAAGACTCTGCCTCTGCCACGCCACCACCATTGTTGTTGTCTTTGGGCTTATCAGCAGCACCATTGTCACCATTCTTTTTCGTCTCGGGCAATCCCTTTTAAAGTGTCGGATTGACCACATTCATAAACACAGTCTGATTGTGGTTCTGTTGTTGTTGAGGTGCTTTTCCGAGAGGTTTACCCGGCAATACTTGGCAACATGCCCAAACTTCCCGCACCTCTCACAAGTGTTCCTTGTGCACTGCCCAGTATGATGGAGCTGACATTTGTTGCACTTGGGAGATTTCCTTGATAGCCGCCCGAATGAGAGATTGGGACGGATTAAACTTCTTGTGTTGAGGTTGATAAGTGGAGGATGAAGATTGCTTTCCGCTGGCAGATGGTTCCCATTTCCTCTTGTTATTGTGGAAACCAGATACAACACCATGCGGGGGCAGTTTACCCTGCGTGACAGCTGGTCAGTCAACTTGTGGGCCAGTTGGACAGCTTCCTGAATGGTAGCTGGTCTTACAGTGGTGACCATGCTCTGTATTTCTGGAACTAGCATCAATGTACCTCTCAACCCGTTTGTAAGCCGGGTTAATCATAGTAGGGCACAGAGTAGCCAACTCGTGAGAACGAGTTGTGTAGGCTTCAATTTCAGAACCTACCATCTTCAGGTTCCAAAATTCGGTTCCCAGTTTTTGTACTTCATCTCGTGAACAGTACTCCTCTTTCAGCAGATTCTTGAATTCTTCCACGTCATGGCGTTTGCAGCTTCAACGCCCAACATCTGAACTGTGTGTTCCACCAGCTCAGAGCAGCACCATCCAGTGTGCCAGCAGCATATTTTACCCTATTCCCAGCAGGGCAGTTGCAGATTTCGAACACCGACTCTAGCTTTTCGAACCAACGGAGCAGTCCCACCGCTCCCTCAGTTCCATTGAACGGGTTAGGCTTGCAGTCCATAAAGGACTTGTAGGTGCAAGTCGGTTGTCCAATAGGGTTCTGCTGTGGAGGGTGTTGGTTTGCCAACGCTGCGGTAATACTATGATTGATTATCGCAGCCAATTCTGTAGGCGTCATTGAGATGTTACCTCTCCCGCGTCCACGTCCTCTTCCAGACATTCTTTAAATTACCAAATATCAAAAGCTATCAGTCATATGAAAATAGACCTTTTGTCTTGGAATGAAAAGGAAAAGAAATTCAAGGATTAAAGAAATAGACAAGCTAGAGAATCAGTCCGAATCTGAGGGATTAACACAAATGTCATGGTTTGAATTTCGTCCAAATTCAAGGTAAGGGTGAGCATTCCTACAAGTAGAACTGATAGATAGTTTCCACATCAGTGGCTATGTTCTATGAAGACCGAGACTTTCTTGTTCAAGGTGTAGGAATGATGACTTATACTGACTACAATGTTATCACCCGACCAGACTCACCGGACTTAGCATGCACGACAAATTACAATTACGTGTGCACCCGTAATGGTAATTTGCATTGCATGATCACCCCGGTTCCTCTATCAGGCTAACATATCTTGTCAAGTACAGTGGTCATCAATGATAGATGTACCGAATATTTATATCGGGATCGATCAATCAAAGTATACGAAAGGATCAGTAAAGTTTGGGAATCATTGACACGCCAAGGTAATTTGACCCTTGCCTTAGAGACCTGTGTATTGACCATAGTTTATCACTCATCCCAGAAATCCCCAGGTAAGCATAACTGGTTCACAATGAGATTTATGCGATATGCTTGCCTTAGCCCGAGGGCCTTTTGCCAGGAAATCCAGAATACAGGTGTCTATGTGTCACACAAATCATGAAGTTACAGGTGTCTATGTGTCACACAAATCATGAAGAACATTTAGGCGATGTCAAATGCACACAAACTCTCTTGTGGCTCACAGCAACTCGGAGCCACCATCCCGGTAGCCATATGCTCACAGGGATATGTTAAAGCAAAAATTCTCAGGCAACCAATTTAGTAGGCATAGCTTAGTCATCTATATGTGTGTAACTAATGCAAATCCAGCTATAGTCTAAAATGCAATGCAGATGAGATGCAAAGTTCATTTTAGTTCGCTATAACTAATGCTCTGATACCAATCTGTCACACCCTCAAAATCCGCTAACGGGGTTTTACCGTCAGGCGTGTGACATAACCAGGATCTCAGATAAGCATCAGTTACACCAAGCGACTCGATAATTACAAATCATATAAGTTGCTTAATTCTAATGAAACAAACCAAATATTTAAGTAGTGCGGAAGCAAAAAAAAAGGAAAACATTTAACAATAGTTTTGGAACACGCAAACACGCGTCCAATCTAATTTATGTAAAGTAAATGCAAATTAAATCTTGAAAACAGTTTGAGATGAACGCGGAATGACATGCAGTGGATGCTGTGCTCCTAAACGTGCCACATCAATGTCCTGAGGGTAAACATGCAAAAATCTCAGTACAAGACTGGTGAGTTCACAAGTTTATCAGAAAATAGTAAGTATCAGTAATGAAATCCCGGATTATATAATCCAATAAGTATCAGTAATGAAATCCCCGGATTATGTAATCGATAAGTATCAGTAATGAAATCCCGGATTATGTAATCTGATAAGTATCAGTAATGAAATCCCGGATATATAATCCAATAAGTATCAGTAATGAAATCCCCGGATTATGTAATCCAATAAGTATCAGTAATGAAATCCCGGATTATGTAATCCGATAAGTATCAATAATGAAATTCCGGATTATGTAATAAAAGCATATCATGGGTAGCTAGTCCATAATGATCACTATGTGTACGAAGTCGCGACCGAGCTGACATGCAATCAAATAATAAAACAGGCCCGGTGTGGATCAAACACCACAACACTTGTAATTAGGCTAACCGTTCACCCGTTGACGAACGTTGTGCTAGCGCGACTAGCCCGGGTGGGGTATGTCAATCCCAGTAGTACTACTAACAATTACCTCGCTAAGTCCATATTAACGGTCTGATGGGTAAGTACAACACCATAGTATCAAGTATATGCAGTATTACAAAAATCCAATGTAATGTAACGTTTATGAAAATAGCATGTTTCTCTCCCCCAAAGAGTATATAAGTAAAAGTGGGGTTGTAAACTCACATGGCGTATAAGTATGTATATAAGATGATTAAATAGGATGACAGTAGATGTTCCAATGAACTCCTTCACGAGATACCTAAACACGTATTATATATATATATATATATATATATATATATATATATATTTTAAGATCCATGTTAATAATAAGCTTTAACGATTAAACGCGAACGAGGGTTTCGATGAGAATTTGGGATTTTTATCATATAATTAAAGTATTAATAATAAAATCTGTTATAATTTTAATTCTATGAAAAATATTATATAATTTCACGTATTTGAAGTATTTACAAGAACGGGTAAACTTAAATAAAATTGTAAATAATTTCTATAATATTATTTTATATAACAGAATTAAATTATAATTAAAATAACATTTGGACCATATTAATTTTATTAACTGAAACCAAAATTTTAATGTCCATTTTTATAAAAATAACTATTTTAAAACATTTGTAATATTTCTTAAAAATTATAATAGTTAAGGTTTTTAAAGAAATAAATTTCTAGAAATTCATCTGATAACTTTTAAAATAAAGGAAATTTTTAAAAGTTATTTTTATAATTTTTGGGAATTTTATATATTTTTTAAAAGCTTAAAAAGCCTTTTAAAAAATAAGTGAAGGTGCTCGGGTTCGAACCCGGGACCTCATGGATGCAACACACGCTCTTAACCAGTGAACCAAGGCATACAACCGCGGTAGATCATGGTTTCATTTGTTTTTAAACACGATTTCAAATAAACCCCCAAATACATATGAACCCTAGTTTGATCCGAACCAAATCGAAGGTCGATTGATTCTGAAAACATCTGAAATCATGGGGCTTTTGTTCCCCATGAAAAATCGAATCAGTATGTATATTTAATTACCAGATTCGAAGACTTTTTGGTGATGAACAGACGAAGAAACAGGTCGCGGCTTTGGTGGTGTTTGAATGTGAGATTTTGAGTGTTTCAGATAAAATGGAATGGTGAAATCGATTAGAAACAGATACGCGTTCATTATACTCGATTAATTGGATTATTATAGTTGTTAGTGGCGATTGTGGATCGTTTGTTTGGCCGACAATGGGGATGGTCGGTTTCAGTGGTATTCGCACTCGTATTATTAAATTGAAAGGTGACCCATGTTCGACTCCACCACGAAATTGTGTCTGGAACTTTAGTTTGGTCAAAACCGCGTTCGTTTGGGTGTTACGGATTCGCCGGAGGCTCGCTGGCGACAGTGGTCGGAGAAAGAACAGGGGCGACGGGCGGGGGGCTGGGTTTTTATAAAAAAATTTCAGAAACGGTCCCTGTAGTTTGAACTTGTGTCATTTTATGTCAAAACTCACTTTTAAAGTTTCAAAAATGACAATACAACCCCTCGACTTTATATTATTATTATTATTATTATTATTATTATTATTATTATATTATTGTTATTATTATTGTTATTATTATTGTTATTATTATTATTATTATTATTATATTATTATTATATTATGTTATTGTTATTATTATTATTATTATTATTATTATTATTAATGAATTTTTAACCCACAAATTAATTTTCACACATCACAAATCCTTATAAACCTTACAAGTTAACGTTTGGTTTAAAGAAAATTAAGAGGTGTTACATTAGTGAAATAGTATAAGTTGTAACATTAATTACTCACAATTTGAAATTTAAAAATAGGTCATAACACACGATCAAAAGATCCACAAAGATAGGTAAACGGTGTATATATTTAGGCGGGAAAACAATATTAAGATTGAAGGAGAGTGTGACATGTGTCCTATACTGTAATCTTTTATTAGTATTATATATACATACATACATACATATACATACATATGTATATATATATATATATACACTAGATTAGAGCCCATGTATAATATGGGTAGAATAAATAAAATATATCAAAACCATTAGCTTTATAATATTTTATTTTTAGATGTTATTAGCAATTGGTGAAATAAAATATAATTAGTATTTAAAAGTTATAACAGATAATGAAATTAGAAATTATTACTCTATATTTAAAGATAAGATATGTCTAAAAATCATATAATTTAGTATGCATTAAAAATTATTAAAATAATAATATTTATATTTTAGATGCTTAATAGTTTAGTTTACTTATTACAATAATTATCATTTAATATGAGAGAGATAATAAACAAAAAAAAAAAATATATTTGTTTTATCATATTTTCGTAATAAAAGGAAAGTCAAATTGATTGTTTTTAAAAATTTTAGATTTATTTATTATGAGAGAGACGGGAAAATGATTCTTTTGATATGGTAGGATGATGACACGTGTCTTTTGATATGCTAGAATGATGACACGTGTCTTCGAAAAACTTTTTTTTATTATATGTTATATATATACATTTTTGAGGAAGGGAAAACATGTAAAATTTTTGATTTAAGAAAATATGTACTGATGGTGTTAGAAAAAACAAATATGCAAAAATCCCTTAATTTTTTGATTTAAGAAATATGTAAATGCTAGTCTTAGGAAGAACAAATATGAAAAAATCCCTTAATAATATTTATCAACTTATTACATTTGTAAAAAGCACAAAGAAAACAATAAGGGAAATAAGATCATTTTGTGTTACATATTTTGTGTTACATATATGTATTGTGGGTGAAGCTAGGGGCTTGGGGCCCCCAAAAAAATAGGGCCCCTATTTCTCTCTCTCTCTCCTCTCTCTCTCTATATATATATATATATATAATATATATATATATATATATATATATATATATATCCAGTTGGGCTTTTTATTTGGTAACAAGTCAAGCAGACCTCTCATTATTTGGGTTTTAAAATTTATAATTGAGTGCCTAATAGCAAAAAAGGATTAAAGATGATTGAGGGGTGAAATTTATTCTAGGGTATCCAAAAAATACGAACATAGAACGTTGTTTTAATAATGCAGATGATTGAATCTAATGTAAAAGAAGGTGACTGGTTTTATATTATTTTACATTCTTGTCTTCTTACTTTTGAGTTTGTTGTTTTATTTCTAAGGCGATTTGTTCTAGTTGTAGCAATAATATGTGATTAAATGTTACAACTTATAAGTAATCAAATTGTTTCAGATTTGTTATTTTCACTAATTACTTACTAAATTGATTCCTGGCTAATTACTAATTTGATGTTACAAATTATCAATATGTTAAAGTGTTATTGGTTTATTGATTCGGTGCTTATTAGTTGGGGATATTTAGTAGTGTGTATTAGGATTCAGGTGTTGTTTATTAGGTGATTTGTCATTTGGGTTAACTTAGTTCGTTTGTGATTTAGGCTCCTGTTTTTACTCGGTTTTGCATTTACAGCTATTGCCTAATTATTCAATCGTGAATCTGTGAAAAGCCCCAATTTTAGCATCCGCTAGGGCCCCCAAAACCTTGAGCCGTCCCTGCTAGTGAGCAAGCAATTATGATTTGAACGAGTTAGCTACTAAAATAGTTGATCAAAATAGTATTTTTATTTTTACAAAAGCAAAGATACAGACTCAACCCACACAATTTCAAGTTATAGCATAACGCATGTTATATTAGATTGATTTTGTTAATAACTTTGTTGCATAATCAAATAGGGATGACGTCTAGGATGCTTGGCACGAATATATCCTCCATCATCTATGTCTACGGTTTTTCTTTTTTCATTACTTTATTCGGCGAATGTTTGTAAATGGATGAAGAATTATGTTAGTTGTAACAAATGGTTGTCATTGCATGCTGATGAGTAACTTTTTAGATTACAAAACTTCCTACTTTTTTATTGAAAGTTTATATTTGAACTATTGAACCTCAAAAGGCATTTAGAAAGAGGCAAATGGTTGATAAACACACTAAACTCTAAAGCACATATACTAACACAAGTTGGAAGTCTCAGTTGTTAATAGATCGATTTGTTTGTATTAATGATCCACTTAGTAGCTTTATAGCTAAATATTGTCATGGTCTCACATTTGAAAAAAACCAGTTGAAAGTTAAGAATAAATTAATATTTATAGAGTTCAAATGAATTTTATAAATTTGTGAGCGTAGATTATTCATGATGGATGATGTGCATACTTGTCAACTTTTAACAAAACAAATTAAAGAGACACTTATGAGTGATACTTCACCCCTAGTGTTTTTTTTTCGCTCGCTGATTAGTCTGTGACCATCCCTATCATAGGAAAAGGTGTGAGAACTGATAGTAACAAACTAAATGTTTTTAATTCACAAACTTTGAATTAAGGTTGTAA